>PCFV01000468.1:0-25289 GCA_002812785.1 Phytophthora litchii | reverse complement strand
ATATTTGTGTGTTTTGCATGTTCTGTCAGGATCTCTGGAGCTCCCATCTCGGTAGCTATGCTTACGGACGCTTCGACAATCGAGAGGTCTTGGCAGCCAACCAGGAGCTGGTCCTTTGAGCTCCCTCAGTTTGGAATCTGCTACCCGACGCGCAAGTCTCCGACCTCTCCAACTACCCGTCTCACACCATGTTCGGGCTCACATTCTCGCGTTGGTACCTGTTCGGTGCAGCCTTCGTCGTGCAGTTCTGCATTGGCTGCATCTACGCATGGTCGGTACTCAACCACCCCATCGACTTGGCTGTCTACGGAGATGCCAAGAAGGGCCGCGCTGTGAACGCCTTCTACATTGCCATCGGTGTTATTGGTGCCGCTACATCCACGATGGGCCCCACGATCGAGCGCAAGGGACCCAGGTGGGGTGTCTTCATTGGAACGGCATTGTATATGATTGGTCACATCGTCACAGCCCTGGGTTGCCACTATAAGTCCATTGCCGTGATCTACATTGGTTATGGTGTCATCACCGCCATCGGTATGGGCATGTGCTACATTTCACCCGTATCGACACTGCAGAAGTGGTTCCCTGACTACCGTGGCACTGCTGCTGGTTTCGCCGTTGCCGGCTACGGTGCTGGTTCGGTTGTTTGGAGCAAAGTGTACCTTCCCACCATTGATGCCGTCGGGCTTGCCTGGATGTTCGTCCTGCTCGGCGCTATCATGAGTACTGCCATGTTTACATCTGCTCTGGTTCTCCGCGTGCCTCCTCCTGGATTCACTGTTAACGGTCTCGACATCCACGGCGACCATGTCGATGAGAATGATGTTCTTGAGGACAAGCTCGACGACACCTACAAGGCGATCCAGACGCCTACGGGCCCGGATGCCGTGAACCGCGAGGCCTCCGCTAAGTCACAGATCAAGAAACTGACGCTCAAACAGGCCATTATGACCCCCGACTACGTCTTCATGTACATCATGTTCTTCGCCAACCAGCTCTTCGGTGTCATTGTGCTATCTCGCCTATCAAGCATGTGCACAGATATCTTCAACAAGAGCGCCGGTACTGCCTCTGACATTGTGTCCATCAACAGTGCGTTCAACTGTTGTGGTCGTCTTGCTTTTCCTGCTTTGTCGGACTTCCTCGTCCGCTACCTCAAGATTGAGAAGACATTCGCCCGCAAGGTGTTGTACTACTTCACCCTGGGTGCGCAGGTTGTCGTTCTTGGTTCGCTGCCAACAGTTATTCGCCACAACAGCTACACGGTGTTCGTCGTTGAAATCTTTGTGCTCACATGTAGCTACGGTGGTGGCTTCGGCACCATCCCCGCTTTCGTCACGGAAATGTTTGGTGCCTATAACATTGGTCCCATGCACGGAATCATCCTCACGGCCATGGCCATTGGTGGCGTCGCCGGTGGACTCAGCTTCAACCACGCGTACAACAACAAGATTGCTGACGGCATGAGCGTCGGTGAGGCATACATCGACAATATCCAGGTCATCTTCGTTATCGTGTGCATTGGTTTCGTGGTGCTCTTCTTGGTGCGCACGAACGTGGAAGATCGCTTCGAACCGGGCTACCACTACTCGCTGTGCGGCAAGCGCGTTATTAGCATCCCTCCTAAGGAGAAGGATGCGATGAAGCAGCAGGAGGCTGAAGCCGAGGCTGCTGAAAAGCTGCCTGAGACTGCTGTTTAACTAGTGTCTGTGAACTTAATAAGTAATACGATCTGCTTGTTCCCATTCAACCTTTTCGTTAGTGAGCACGGTTAGAGTACAGGAGAGTGGAAAACTGTTGTAGAATTACTGCTCAGCCCTGTATAGGCGCTCAACTCCTGTAGATAGAATGTCTGTATCCCCCTCTCAGCGGAAATTGGTCTTAGAGTCGGGAAACTTGTGAACTTTAGGAGTCATGTACCAGCACTACGTAGTCTTAAAACTTTGCGCATGTACCGTACGACCACTACATGTAGTATCTACATGTAGCATCACCTGCATGTAGTATCGGGAAATCAGCATTACATGTACACTGAGGAGAGGTAAATTCGCGACTAAGCTCCAGGACTGTTGAACATGGTGCTGCCAGAGAGCACTGACTCGCGAAATGGGAAAGCGTCCTGTCGTGTGCAGCTCGCGCGCGCCTTGGCGGCCTGTTTGTGTGAAAGGGACCACTGCCTCCGATTTGTATTGCCGAGTTTATTCGTACATTCACCATTTTTGCCGAGCGGTACCTTCACTGCAGGAAAATAGGAAGCTTGAAGATAAACACGTGTTGACCCCTACATGTAACAAATGATCCGTGGTCGGTGCTTCTCGAGTGACAACATGGTGTTGCCAACGACATAGATAATCAAGGTTAGATTGCAGCTCGCTTAACGCTGTTGCATCAACCATCGTGCAACGACATTCTGCAGCAAATCCAGTCGCAAGTCGCTACCACCACGCGCTCTTTAGTCTAGAATACTTTGGTTTTATACAACTTTAATAAAAAATGGAATACTGCTCAAAGCAATACTGCTCAAAGCAAAGCCAAGTTTTTACGGATACAAGAACTTTGCATCGTGGTTGCAGCACACGCCATCGCTTGTATGTGCTGGGTGGGTCCGCACTGTCGAAACAGACAGGCGAATGGTAGGCATGTACATCGAGATGGGAATGCTAGTAATCGTTTTGACAACCGCAGCGGCGGTGCCCAACACTCCAGCTCATTGAGCTCAATGAACCCGCTCAGTTTGGAATCGACCATCCAGTGCTGAAGCCGTCTCTCTCCAATCGCACGCTCCCAAAACAATGTTCGGGCTCACGTTTTCGCGTTGGTACCTGTTCGCTGCTGCGTTTACAGTGCAATTTTGCATTGGTTGCATCTACGCCTGGTCAGTGCTCAACCACCCCATTGATCTGGCCGTCTACAACGATGCCAAGAAGGGTCGTGCAGTGAATGCATTTTACATTGCGATGGGCGTTTTTGGTACGGCGACAGCAATCTTGGGTCCTACTATCGAGCGCAAAGGCCCACGGTGGGCTGTGTCCGTCGGTACGACCTTGTTCATGATCGGTCACATCGTTACAGCCATCGGCATCCACTACAAGACCATCGCGTGGATCTACATTGGCTATGGTATCATTACTGCCATCGGCTTGGGCATGTGCTACGTTTCACCTGTATCGACATTGCAAAAGTGGTTTCCCGACTACCGCGGCACTGCTGCAGGTTTCGCTGTCGCTGGTTCCGGTGCGGGATCGGTTGTCTGGAGCAAAGTGTATCTACCTACTATTGACGCTGTTGGTCTCCCGTGGATGTTCGTCCTGCTTGGTGCCGTTATGAGCGCTGCCATGTTCTTTTCCGCTATGGTGCTTCGGGTACCGCCACCAGACTTTACGATCCACGGTCTCAACATCCACGGTAACACTGTCAACGACAATGAAGAGATGGAGGAGAAGTTGAGCACTGCCTATAAGATTGTCCAAACACCCACCGGTGCGGAGAATATGGATGCTGCGAAGTCTCCGATCAAACCGTTGACGCTCAAACAGGCCGTTTTCACGTCCGACTACATTTTCATGTACATCATGTTCTTCGCCAACCAGCTCTTCGGTGTCATTGTGCTATCTCGCCTATCAAGCATGTGCACAGACATTTTTAACAAGAGCGCCGGTACTGCCTCTGATATTGTGTCCATCAACAGCGTGTTCAATTGCTGCGGTCGTCTCGCCTTCTCGTCCATTTCTGACTTCCTTGTGCGGTATTTCAAAATGGACAAGACATTCGCCCGCAAAGTGCTGTACTACTTCACTCTGGGAGCGCAGATAATTGTGATCGGATCGCTGCCCACAGTAATCCGCCATGAGAGCTTTACGTACTTCGTGATTGAGATTTTTGTGCTCACGTGCAGCTATGGTGGCGGTCTTGGTACCATCCCCGCTTTCGTCACGGAAATGTTTGGTGTATACAACATTGGTCCCATGCACGGAATCATCCTCACGTCCCTGGCCTTCGGTGCCGTTGTCGGTGGTATCACTTTCAACAATGCGTACAACGGCAAAGTGGCTGACGGCATGAGCGTCGGTGAGGCATACATCGACAATATCCAGGTCATCTTCGTTATCGTGTGCATTGGTTTCGTGGTGCTCTTCTTGGTGCGCACGAACGTGGAAGATCGCTTCGAACCGGGCTACCACTACTCGCTGTGCGGCAAGCGCGTTATTAGCATCCCTCCTAAGGAGAAGGATGCGATGAAGCAGCAGGAGGCTGAAGCCGAGGCTGCTGAAAAGCTGCCTGAGACTGCTGTTTAAGGTCTTTAATAAAATATAGTGTTCAAGAAGTTTGATTTGACAGTGTCCTTAGTTCATGGTGCTGCGCTAGGTATCTTCGGTTCATGTTTTAAAGTCCTAACAGGCCAAGGGAGTGGTGCTTGTAGTCGACGTCGAGGAAGGACTTGCAGTCGAAATACTAGTTGAAGTCGAACTTGCCGTGTTGGTTGTACTAGGAGTGATCGAACTACCGGAACTGGAAGCCGCAGTCGTTGAGCTATTCGAGTTCAAACTCGAATTTGATACTAACCAGGCGTTGAGCACATCACCGAGTAGCAAACCTTCATCACTTTCATAGCTCGTGAAATTTGTGTCAGCCAAGAAGACGTGTTTCGTGCCCTCAACGTAAAACGTTGTAATTCGAGAGCTGATGCTCTGGTACGCATCTAAAATCGCGCTCATGTCGGCGTAGAAATCTGCCTCTGAGACTAAGTCAGTAAACGGGTAACCTTCAATGCCTTCCTCAAGGAGGGCGTAGAAGTACCGCTGGGTCAGATCTCCTTTGCTGTTGATGAAGAGCCAATTACTTTGTGGTACTGCTTCGATCAGAGACTCCGTCATTTCAGTAGTTGAAGCCGTCTATGCATCGCAATCCGCCACGACGGTAGCAGGCATGCCGAGGTTGACATCACATACTCCAGTGAAGTGCAAAGACTCCGATCCAGTGTGATTCGCAGGCACTGCACCGACGTAGCTGTCTGCGATCACTGAGAAACGCGTTCCTTTGGAGTTGACATCCCACAAGTCAGCAATGTGTGCACTGTGTAGCTGTGCACCGAGTGAACCCGCACTTTCGCCTCCCACGATGAGGTTTTCAACGTTCGGGTAGTTTTCAAGTACCCAGTTTAATGCTGCTTGGATGTTGTTGTACCCGTTCAAGTACATTGTGTAATTCAATCCGAGGCATTGAGGTTCACCCAGCAGCTCAGCAACACTACTCTCGTACGGCGCCAAGATTCGGTTGCCGGCATGAACGTCTCCAGTGCAATATGGCACAAAGACAATGTTCCAGTCTTTGAACATGTTGTCCGATATCGAGCGATTCAGTACACCGGCATTGCTTGCGGTTGCAGCAGTAGTTAGTGTAGCACTAGCTCCAAGTGAGCATTGGAGACCAAATGAGCATGTTTCTTCGTCTGTGCACGCACCACCTCCTTGAAAGAAGATCATCAACTTCGACTTGTCCGAACCACCGTTTGGAAACACCTGGAAGAAGTACGTCGAGTTCGTAGAGAATGTCGTCGTCGGGTCCGTGTAATCGTCGAAAGCGCAGCGAGTGTTACCTCCGGGGTAGATGAGTACACTGCCATCGTCGTCGGAGGGCGTGAGGGTGTCGACAGCACATGTTTCGGAGTCGCTGAGGGTGCAAACGGACTCGGCAGTGGTTATGGACACCGAGGTGAAGATCGCTGTTGCAGCAAGCAGGACACCGACGTTCGGGAAGCGGAAAACCATCGTTCCGAGAAAGTCCTGGGCAAGTGTGCACCAGGCGGAGCAAATTCCAAAGTGAGTTGGGGAGTCTGCATTAGCAAGCGGATCAAACGGAATCCTGGTCAGCCGTGGACGCCCACCATCACGTCGCACAGACTCCGTTCCAGCAGAATTGTCGTGAATGGTATCCGCAGACAACACTTGTATCACGCGTCAAACCTATCATTCCCATGAGGTCCCACGATCGTGACATCTTCGACCTGCAACTTCAATATGTAACGTTGCTTGTATTATGGCATGCAAGCGGCGGAATGCTCTATGCAATTGCAAAGGTGGACTAGAATCTTGTCAAGATGGCACTCAGCGAACTGAAATGCATCATCCACTCTTTCGCCATGGGCAACACTTTCCACCGATCAGGCGCAACAACTTTCAAGCGTCTAGCACTAACAAGGACAAATATCGATTTCGTGCGTCGTGTCAAGTTAAATTAGCGCAGGATTTCTTCTCCACTCGCTACATGTAATACAGGCCAGTCAACATCTCGATAGTCCAAGATGCTGCAGCCTTTCGGTGTGTAAAGTATCTGTCGAGTCAGTATTGAGGCTCTGGATTTCGACCAATCACGTATCGACTAAGACCAGTAGAAGAATCAAGTCATCGCCATTTATCGCAATGAAGACGCCCAAAGGCTACGCGAAGCTGGCGGGCGCGGCGACGTCGACGACATCGCACATCGGCTGCAAGGAGTACATCATGACGGTGTCCAGTCGTCTCTACTTCTCCAGCTTCTACCGTCTTGTGTATTTCTTCATGATCGCCTCGAGCCTCGTATGTGTTGTCTGGGTACGTTTGAATACCATTAATGAACGTGGTAGAGCGCTAACTCATATGATCCCTCCCTCTTGTGGTCGATGCTAACAGACCGGGATGAACGACTGGAAAATGTACGTCGAGTAATGACTGATGGAATGGGTATTAGCTTACTGAGTCTGTTGTGATGCGTCTGCAGTCCATCGTCGGTGCTGTTCATCTCCCTAGAGATCACTGTCAGTGCACTGCTGGTATTCGAGGTGCTACTGCGGATGATGGCGTTCAAGAAGGTGAGCTAGTAATAAGAAGGAGTTGTGGAAATATGTTAACAATTGGTTTTGTGTCACTTGCAGCGCTTTTGGCACAAGTGGTGCAACATCTTCGACATTATCGCCTTGGGTGCGTTGGTTCAGTGGTTTAGTGTTATGTTCTGATGATGCAGTAGCTGATTTATTGTGTGTAGTTATGAGTTTGGTGTCCGTGGCCATGTACTTTAATGAGGAAGGCGTGCTGGGCGAGCTTGAAGAGGTTGCGACGGACTCGGTTTTAATGCTGCGCAATGCCGTGCAGTACGTCCGGTTAGCGATTTTTCTCAAGTAAGTAGTGTTCAAGTTGAATTGTGATCGGTAGCTTAACATTTTGCTGTGTTTGTACAGGAATCGACCTGATCAACCCACGACTATCGGCAAAGACATTGACTTCGAGGAACTGGCTGTCGATGAGCGGGAAATGATGCTGAACGCGGAAAACGGGATGGTCGACGATGAGGAGGAAGTTCGGATAGTGTAGACAAGCTTTAGATACTCAGAGGCTTGTGTCGATGTTCGCTACCTTATTTGTCGTCATGCGCATCGTTGAGTCAAAGAAATTTCAAGTGAACAAAAAGTGGAACAGAGAGCACTCGTATCGAATTATGTACGCAGACAAAGTCAACTAAAAGAACAGTAGCTTCATGAGAATTGCCCACAGCATGTGCGCCCCGCTGTCATGTCAAAATGCATACGTCAGCGTTTGTTAGTTTGAATTTGAGGCCAATTAAAAAAATGTACCTGATGACCGCCAGGACAGGTAACATTTTCTCCTTCGTTAAATGCTCCGAGATGACGTGCCAGAGGTTATTCAGCAGGAAGAAGAGCGACCACGCCATTGCCACCAACATGACAACCCAGTCCATGGCATCGACCGGAGAAACACACAAGATCTGCACACACGACGACTTCAGTGCGTTAGCCATCTATGGCCAAAACAACAAGATAAGTAAAACCTTACCGCAGCCGGGATGAACATGATCGAAGAGTACCCATAGAGACACACGAGGAAGAGCAACGTCATGGGCACTTGGAAGTACTTACCCACCAGCCAGATCAGCATGGGCAGGCCTAATAGGAAGATCTCCACCAAAGTGTATGCCGAAGCGAGGCGACTGAAGTCGTATGACCACTCGTTTGTGTTGCCTTCATAGTCCAAGAAAGACGCCGCGTTACTGCACGATGCCAGACAGAAGATGAGCGTCGTGGAAAGCCAGAATGGACCATAAGCATCAGGCGACTTCAGTGCCAGCTCAGCGAACGTCGGGTCCTTCTTGAACGGCACCAGGGCTCGCATCAAACGCTGCTGAACATCTGACGTATCGACGTCAAAGTACTATAATACAAATATCAGCACAAGGTCAGGCTACATCTCATTGTCAACTTCTACATAACAATATATACGCACTGGCTGGTAGTACGCTAAGCTGAAGCAGCCGCACAGGCCCATGGGGCGTGCAGGCTTGCCATCTTCTCCGTATGCAGCGGCTTTGGCGCCCATGAGCGAGTCCCTGACCTTCGGGGACATGAGTCCGTCCTCCAGATCGTCACCTTCAACCACCGAGACCTCTGTATCACATAAGAGACAGCATCATTACTCAACACTCAGTCTGAGTACTATTATGTCCTTGTATAAGAGGCAACATACCAAAGTCCAGGTTGGCCCCTCTATCCTGTATCAGCAGCAAAGAAAGGAGTAGGAAAAACAGCAATAAGCGATGTAAGAGAGTGCGGAAGGTGTGATGACACTGAGATTGCTGCTGTGCTGCTACAGTCCACGTACGTTCATGGCATTCGCTGCGGACTTGATGTCGTCGTCCATGATGTCTCTACCTGGCTTTTTGAGACTTTTAGAATGCGCCTCAGATCTAGCTGTTTTCAGCCAATAGAATCGCAGTTAGGGCTCGAGGTACGTGGCAGATAAAGCCAAATACAAATTGAACATGCCTTGCATTGTGCTTGCAAGTGATTAGTGATTTGTAGTTTAGTCTAGATCCTGCGTGGGCACAACAGGCACGACAGGGGCACTGGTGGCCTCGACCTCCGGAGTAGCAGCAGCAAGTGCAGCCTCCTCGGCGTCCTCCAGCTCGCCCAGCAGCTCGTCATCCTCGTCAGCGGCGTCCTCGGCCTTCTTGACGATAGCAGCGACGTCAGCAGGCGTCAGGCGCTTGGAGTCCTGGGTCACCTCGAGCGATTTCTTGCCGGCCTTGTGCTCCGAGGCGGTCACCGTAAGGACGCCCTTGGTGCTCACAGTGAAGGTCACTTCAATTTCGGCGTCGCCCTTGGGCAGCGGCGTGATGCCTGCCACGCTCAGCTGCGCCACGAGGGTGTTGTCCTTGGCCATAAGACGCTGTCCCTCGTAGATCTGGAGGAACACAGCCTCCTGGTTGTCAGCTGAGGTCGTGAACAGCTCGGTCGCGGTAGCAGGTAGGACAGTGTCGCGGTGGATTAGCTCCGACACACTGCCGTTGGCCAGCGCCACAGAAAGGTTAAGTGGCACCACGTTCACCATGTTAAGCGGCTTCTTGGGTTCGGGGACATCCACGAGCTCAGCAAGGCCAGAGGCCTCAATGGTAGCACCAAAGGCAACAGCCTCATCGGGTGACAGCTGCGTGTGCACCGTCTTGCCCTCGAAGTACTTCTTGACGAGGTTCTGCACGAGCGGGATGCGGGTGGATCCGCCAACCAGCACAACGTGGTCAATGTCGTCCTTCTCAAGCTCGTTCTCCTCCAGGATAGCGTCGATCTCGGTGATTGTTTCGTGCACGTAGTCGTTAATAAGCTCCTCGAAACGGGGACGCGAAAGCTTGAGCGCAAAATCCTCACCCTCCATGAGCGAGTCCACCTCGATGTTCGCCTGCGTCTGCGTAGACAACGTACGCTTGGCAGTCTCACAAGCAATACGGAGACGGCTAGAAGCCTTCTGGTTGGTCTTCACGTCCAGCTTAGTCTTACGGAGGAATGACTTGGCGCAGTGCTCGAACACAGCGGCAGTAAAGTTCTCACCACCAAGAGTGTCCTTGCCCTTGCTGGCTACGACCTCAAACAGACCCTTGTCGGCGTTCAGCAGAGTCACATCGTGGGTAGCACCACCAATGTCGAACACGAGCACGTACTCAGGCTTCTCATTGTTAGTAGCCTCATCAAGACCGTACGCAATGGCAGCAGCGAGAGGCTCACTCAAGTACGTGAGGACATTGACACCAGCCTTCTTAGCAGCCGCATCCAGCAGCTCCGTGTACTTTTCGTCCGTGTGTGCAGGCTTGCTGATGACCACATGCTCGAGCTTCTCGCCCGTAAAGTCCTCAGCCAGATCCTTGAGGTTCTGCAGCAGTAGCGCCATAAACTCCACGGGAGCCACAGGGTGCTTCTCGCCATTGCGCTGCGTCTCAGCCTGTGCGACGCCCTCAGCGCTCTCCGTGACATCGAACGGCCACTCCTTGACAAAGTCGCGGTCTTTGATGTCGGCATGAGCCTTGCCCAGAAGGCGCTTGAGGTGGAAGATGGTGTTCTCAGCGTGTGACGGCAGCTTGTTGACGGCCGTGTCACCCACGATCACCTCCTCGCCTTCAAAGCACACGTACGTGGGCGTGGTACGGAAACCCTGGTCGTTGGCAATGATGTTCACCTTGCCGTTGTGCCACACGCCCACGCAGCCGTGCGTCGTACCGATGTCAATACCTGCGACCACCATCTTGCCTGCTTCCTGTTACGTCCTGTGCTAGTGGGGACCGATCTGAGTGTGCCGTTACTGTTGGCACGCACGAGCCAACCACTGGCCAGCAGTATTTGACAAAGGCATACTGAAGTCAAGTCAAGTTGAAAGGATTTGATTGGTAGAAATAGGTTCGACGTGATAGACCAATTTGAGTTTGATTCATCTCAGCTCGTAGATAGCTTTACTAACTGTTGTAGTACAACGAGCTTCATGCTGCTTTTAGTGTTTCCGTCACTTTCGTGAAGACAACCTTACGCATGAGGAGTGCTGTTTCCCTCGATGAGTCTGCGTACTGGAGTCGTCTTGATCACCTTTGGTAGCAGGAAGTAGAAGATACTCGCACCGATTTGCACCAGGTTGCGGCTACTTAGCGCTGCTGGAGGCGACGAAAAGCTGATTTCACGGCCATTCACTGAAATCGGCGTTCGGAGACTTAGACACTCGATCACAAAGCTGCCGAGGCGAGCGTCCCACGAAATCACAGCGTGTCTCGTCGCGATCATGCTATCGTTCCCCACGTGACAATCGACGCTGCCACCAGCAAGGCCTTTGAGGTTTTGGAAGCCTAGGTCCTTGTATACGTTGCACCAACGAGGCTCCATGCGTCCAAGCACAACGAGTGGCTCGATGAAAAAATACTGGAAGTCTTGGCCCTGCGTTTCATCAATAATGGACAGAAACAAGTAAAATATAACAGCGTAACAACAAAAGTATCACCAACATCGTACCTCCAGCTTGGCATATCCCAGGGGCGAGGTGCGGGGATGGGTATCCGGTTGCTGCTTTTCCTGAACGTTAAGCGCTAAAAGCATGGAGTTTTGATATGCTGGGCGCGTGAACATACGGCTTGCCTCCTGCTCCAATGCTGTCGGAGCATGCGCACCTGCGCCTGTTGACGAGGAATGTTCTACCCGCGTGTGGAAATTGAGCACCTTATTCGAACTAAAGCGTGCAGCGCAGTCCATGCACGCAAATACTAGTCGAGGTTTTACGTAGCGTTCGCACTCTTGAATCACGGATAGCACTCCTGACTGGATACTAGCACTTGGTGACGCTGTGGAAGATTCTGGTTTGTCTGATGAATCTGATGCCTCATAGAAGCCTGGAAAAGTGCTGTCACTCAACCCGCTGTACACCACATTTCCTTTCTCGTCGACGTACTGGTCATGGCCTCCCTTCGCCTTATTCAGCATGACGAGTTTTGGAGCATTACATTTGCGATTTTTGCATGTTTGCTTCCGAAGTCCAGGCCCTCCATACTTCTTCATATCAAGGCAATGAGGACATTTCATACAGTCAGGGGCGTTGCAGCCCTCACATTCCCCGCACCGTACTACACGCGATTTCGAGGATGTAGATCGAGAACTCAAGTCACTGAGAGATAAATGGTCGTCCAGTAACGTATCGCTCGCCGGAAGCAACAAGTCACGGGGAGAATCCATAGTAGCATCTGAATACCGATGAGATTCGTCATCTGAGTCTCCATTCCCAAATGTAGCCGTTGACACAGACTCTTCATCACTTTCCACAGAGGAGTACGCAATGGAGGCATCGTCATCTAACCCCGAGTCACCCTTTACATTGTTTACATCGACTGAACCAGCACGCTTAGTCTTGCTCCGCTTCCTCTTCCTGGTCGCGTATCCCCATATTTTCGGGTTCAAGCACTTACGATTTTTGCAAGATTGTTTGCGAAGGCCCGGCCCACCGTATTTTTTCATATCTTGACAGTGCCCACATTTCATACAGTCCTCTGTCAAGCATCCAGTGCATTTTCCGCAACGACCAATCCGCTGGCGAGAACCTGGTGTACCATCATTTCCTTTTCGCTTTCTCAAGAGAACGTTCGGGGCTTTGATCGTAAGCTGTGACTCAACAGGATCCAACGCAGTACTTGGTGGTTCAAAGTTGCCCTGTCATCAGTAACAAATCAGCATCAAGATCATCTAAACTACTTTTGCTTCTCACCTTTGCAGGAATGTGCCCGCTACCACGACTGCGGGACTTCCAATTCAGTACGCGCTTGACAGGCACCATAATTGATGGCTCTATAGCTCGCACAATGCCTTGCTTATTGAGCATATCCAAAGCAGTCATCTCACTCTCGCTGTTCTTCTTGGTGTACACTTCCACTTTCGACAGAAATGCAGTGCAAGCTTCTTCATTTGAGTCGAGCATAAAATCCTTCACCACATCACATACCGCACAAATATGATTTGTGTGAAAAGCTGCACTGTTCCACGCCTGCCGCAAAAAATTTTACAACAATAAACATGTTAGTACTTCACAACAACAATAGCAGCGTTGACCTCCGCATCAGCTTACCAACAATTTTCGCCGTGAACTAAACAGTTCGGGCACAAGAAAGTGTAGTAACTTTCGTGCGTCAATCTCAAACGCAGATTGGCAAAGCAGTAGCCGTTGGCGACAACGGAGTGAAAGTAACTGTGGCCAAATCACAGCAAGCTGATTCGTTGCTTGTCGAGGAATATCAATAATACTGAGCTGGCCTTGTAGAGAAGTCACGATCGATATATCCTCCATAAATACTTCGTAGCTGGTTAGAAGAACGTGTGCTGCCAAATTCCGGCTTGAAAAGAACTCATTGCTCAGCAGCTGCAGCAAGTTTTGGCGGTCTTGTTTGCTTCCCCAGTAAGGATATGACTGGATAAGCTGCTCCGATGATAATGCTTTCTCCCATTGTACAAGGTCAGAACCGGCAGCCACTACGACAAAAAATGCCGGGGTGCTTTGGCTTGACGCCAGTTGAGCCATAAACGAACTGATCTGGCAATTCATCCACAATCAGCAAAACGGTACGTTAGTCGTTCAAAGCGACGTGCCAATCTCCGACAGAGTTCTGACCTACCTGAAGACGTTCCTTAGCACAATTATCTCCGCCAATTATTATTCCATTTGAACCTCGCTTGTACGAAGCAAATAACTCTTCGCTGGTACCTGGAATATTTATCTCCGCAGAATAAGATGATCTTGCTGGGGTTGACTTGGTGTTGGAGGCTCTAACTTGATTCAACAGCCCGTCCATCCAATTCGGGTTGTTTGAGTCCTGTTGGAATGGATTAGTCGCAGGTGCCTCTGGTGGGACTTCAGATGCTGTTATCGTATATCCTCGGTAACTATCGCCGTGTGACCTAACGGCAAAAATTTGTCACTTTTCCAATGGTCAACCTGCACAACCTTGCAAGCGTACCTTTTCCACTCGTCATCAAAGTCCATGAGCGCTCGCTGGTGATCCTGGTACAATTGCAGACCAGTGATTCGAGCGAGACCACTAGCACCAGATGATTCGTTTCTTGGCGACTCTTTTCCCAGTAACTGGGAGCAGTAGACTTCCAGTTCTGAAATAAGGAACTCATTGAGAGACAGATGATCGGCTCGTTCGATCCTAGCATCCTCGGTAATCTCAGGTTTCATGGTCGTGCTTTTCAGTTCTCTTGTTGCCTCTGGTGTTGATAGAAATCCGTCTTCACTCGAAGTTCGATTATGTACTGACTCCGGCGATTGCGGTGGGGATGCAGTTGTCACGACCGATGTAGTCGAATATGACGCCGGGGTTGTACTTTGTTCTCCAGTATCACCAGCCGAATGAGTATTTTCAGATCGAGTAGATCTCACTGTTGATGCTGCATTGGCATCACTTTTCACATATTCATCCTTCAGTTCGCTTTGCCCATTGTTATCAGCGTGTTCTTTCATGGTCGATAGACACATGCTTTTCAAAGTCCCAACTTGTCTGTGTTGATAGCAATGTTAGTGAATGCTTCAGTGAATATGCTATAAACTCATTTTATACTCACGTAGCACTCTCATCTTCGTTTCCGTCCTAGCAGAAAACAACATTACAGACTATGTCAGTACCAGACCTGTTGTCTGTGATCGACGATAAATTCAACCTTGTCCACATCTTTCAAATCCGATCCAGCAGCCTTCTCACTGCCTTTAGCTCTAAACATCACACGCCCACAAAGTTATCAGTCTCTTTGCAGCCATTCAATGCAAATCTCATTGAAGCTGCATCTACCCCAACTTTTCCTCGTGTCGGACCACAGACTCCTCTTTATACACATGCCCCGCCTCCGCCGGGGGATGCACTAGAAACGCCGCGTTATAAGCCTTCTCCAGCGCGTCGTACACAGGTTCATCTGACACGTCCGGCGGTGTGTCGTACTCGCGACCAGTTGGAATATCTGCTAACGACGTGCCCATCCGGATCCGAGCCTTCTCCAGCTTCACACGCACACGCTCCATCTCTGCTTCACCGTGCTCTTCCTCCGTCTGAGGCATCGTGACTTCGCTCTTCTTCGTCCTGGACCGAATACCACGCAATAACCGATTTATTATCATTACACACTTCATATAAACCCTTAGATTTGGTACACACGGACCTAGCGGCGCTGCTTTCAGCCAGCATTGCGAGCGCTGACGCGTGGACTTCCCCCGACGCGGCACTAACCGACATGATCTGTGCGAAAAACTGTCACACCGGATGTACACCAACTTAATGTGGCACACATATTATCGACATTGTAGCTATGTTCACCAATATCTGTACACCAAATCGAGCTACCGTTTCAACTTGCCATCAAATCGAGTGGAAGCCATGAGTCGAACCAAGAAGGCAGCGCGTCGCGGCAAGCGCAATGCCGATGGAACTACACCCGGACCCAACAAGAAGCAGAAGAAAGAGGCTGCAAAGGCTGCGACAACAAAGGCTGCAGCTGCAACCGTCAATGTTGATAAAGGCAGTCACCAATGGGCTGAGAGCACACTGACCAAGCTGCTGGGTGGAATGTCGCTCGACACGTTTCTGTCAGAGTACTTTGAGAAGAAGCCACTGCATGTGCGCAAGGCGGACAAGGGTGCACTATTCGGCAATGGCCTGTTCTCGCGCAAGAAGATTCTCAAGGTCATGGAGAAACAGCTGCACATGGGATTCGGGAAGGACCTCACAGTCTGCAGATACGTCAACTCAGAGCGTGAGAATTTTGAGGGTGAGGACTCCAATGGCCATGCCACTAGCCGACAGGTGGCCAGCTTGCTGGACAGAGGCTATAGCTGCCAATTCTACCAACCACAGCGCTATGTGGACGGACTGTACGAACTCAACGCAGCTTTTGAAGAGGTTTTCGGCGGTTTAGCAGGTGCCAGTGCGTATTTGACGCCTGCCAACTCGCAGGCTTTGGCACCGCATCACGATGATGTGGAAGTGTTTGTGTTGCAGACGCAAGGACGCAAGAAGTGGAAGCTTTACCACCCTCTGGTGGAGCTGGCAGGTGAACACAGCTCGGATCTAGCTGAGGACCAGATTGGAGAGCCATGGATGGAGCTGACTGTGGAGGAAGGTGACCTGCTGTACTTCCCGCGCGGCGTTGTGCATCAGGCATGCACAGACAAGGAGGAATTCTCGACACATGTGACCATCTCTGTGTACCAGCACAACACATGGGCTAACTTCCTGGAGGTGGCGCTGCCTCGTGTCATCCGTAAAGCTTTCGACTCTGACGTTGCATTTCGTAAGGGACTTCCTGTTGGCTATTTAAACTTTATGGGTACCCAGTTTCCAGTGGACTCTGCAAAGGCAAAGGAGTTTGCGACCACTTGCCAAATGCTCGTGGCCAAACTTGCTACGCACGCTGGCGAAAAAGACCTCCAAGAAGCTGCTGACGAAGCTGCGATGGATGTGTTAGCGAACCGTCTGCCACCACCTGTAGAGAAGAAGAAAAGCGATGGCGACTCCAATCCTAGTCCGCTTGATGAAAGCGTTACCATTCGCTTCAAGAACCGCTCGCATGTCCGCTTGTCGATGGGTGAAGACGATATGAAGGAGGCTTTTGTTGCCGTATACTACTCGTTGCACAACTGCCGGCGGCATCACATGGGTCTATGCACGTGTGACGGTGGAGACGAAGAAAATGAGGAAGGAAAAGATGACGATGATGAAGACGGCGAGCACAGTGACGCTGACGAGGCGTCTGAGACTGGTAGTGCTGACGGAGATCAAGAAAAAGATGGCGATAACGAGAGCGACGCCGATGAAGACGACCCTAGTGCAGCGCTCGGACAAATGCCTCCCCAGCCGAATAGTGTTGTGTTCCCGGGAGAGCTGGCACCCGCTCTGTTGAAGCTATACACATCGTCTGACTCCACGTCTGGAGTATCAATTGATAAGCTAGCCGAGACTGTCAGTGATGAGACTGCCGTGCGTGGAATGCTCCTGCGGTTGTGGTCCGAGGGCCTTTTGGATGTTTCCACGCAGTCGTAATTTGATGCAATCATAGCACAAACCCAATCACATACAATGTCCATTTTGTTTGAAAGGAATCTTAGTGATTGCAAGCATCTACCATAGCATCGCTAAACCAGCAGTAACTCCTCCTTGTCTCCCTCTGCTCCTCTCGCCACAACGCTAGCTAATGTTCCTCTCCATGAGCTGTATCACGCTGTATTTCACTCGCCTGATGGACATGACCGCCGGGCACTCCGGACGACTAACACAGGCATCTTATCTAATGCAATCCATGATGGTTTGACTGATTTCCTCTGCCTCCGAACGCACAGCCATCTATACACAAACAATATACTAATTAGTAAGACTATGGGTGGTGTGATTCACACGCGCGGATGACATCGTACCTGCAGAATCATGCTGCCGCTCTGTTCATCCAGCGATATTCTCGACTTCACCAGTGCCTTGACACCACCAACAAACACGCCAGACAACAGCAGAATGTGTGCCTTTGCTTTAGGCTGCGGCACAGCCGTGTTCTCGCAGGGCTGCATGCCAAGATTATCGATGACAGCCGCCACACCCTCCACGAGGCTCTTGTACTTTAGACCATAGCTGCCCTTTACCTCGGCACCGTCGCCGATGTGCTCCCAGGCTGAGCGGAAGTCGTTCACGGAAACCTTTGCCATCAAATCCGATGGACCAATCTCAATATCCTCCATCGGGTATTCCTCATCAAAACCATCGTCTTCAACCTCGCCAGACGACGGGTTCACCTCGTGTACCTTAAACTTCAACTACACAGTGCAAAACGAAGGTAAAGGTAACGTCAGGCATCAAAACGATAGCAAACCTGATAGGTGATAAAACCGAAACATACCTCAACGTTGGCAAGCTGTACAATAGGATACACTCCGTCCCCAGTGTATTGCAAGCAGACATAACACGAACCCGTTTTGCCGTACGCCAGTTTCTCTAGAGGGACAACCGAGTGTACCTGCCACACATCCTCCGGCTCCATGACAAACCCAACATTCACGTTCGTGAGAAGCTGATCATTCACTGTGTTCAGCACCTTGAACTGTTGGCATACATATGAATGGGTCAGAAACACGCCATCTTCTATCATGGACAAGATATGACGCACGTACCTGGAGCACAATGTGCCGCGCGAACACGTGCTTCGTGCAATTGACGACGTATTCTGTTTCAGCCTCAGTAAGTTCCAGGCGTTTTGATGATCGGAAAAGTGCACCAAGCTCGGCAAACTCCGGAATCTGCACGAGTTAGCAAACGAAGGCAGGTCACACATTAGCAAACCTGAGATTGATATAGTACAAACCATATAAACGTACCGTGTACAGCTCCTTAGCAACGTCCTGAGGCTCCGGCGCAGCATCAGCTTGGACCGTTTCGTTATCAGCCTCGGCGTCGTCTGCGGTCGCTTCGACGACATCTTCGACGACCTCAACATGCGGTAGTGCCTCGAAAGTAAGCGGGCCATCGGCGGGGCGGAGCTCATACTGATCAATTGATTTCTGAAGCGCTACGACGCTCATAGGGAAGTCCTCCACAAGTAGCGTGCGACTGGTCACTTCGTCGCCCTGTAGGATGGAAAGGTACATAGTAGCGCGGTCGCGAACCTCGTCATCGTCATCAAGCTTGCAACATTGCAGCAGGGATGACACGCTAGTCCGAAGGGACGACACACGAATTGCAAATTGAGCAAGAGCTGAAACCGCCGAGGCGCGCACTGGTGCGTTCTCCAGAATAACACGGTTACGGATGAAACGAATGTACCGGGCTGGTGCAGATGTGGTCGGACCCTTTTGGCCCAGAACGCGCAGAATCTTAGTGGACAGCTGTGTGAACTCGCAGTCCTCGATAAACTCACACAAGTGCAGTAGTGCAGTCTCCTTGCACTCCTGGATGCGGTCGATCAAGAACAGGA
Source organism: Phytophthora litchii (assembly GCA_002812785.1). Lineage (NCBI taxonomy): Eukaryota > Oomycota > Peronosporomycetes > Peronosporales > Peronosporaceae > Phytophthora > Phytophthora litchii. Next base: position 6,508 of record PCFV01000468.1, on the reverse strand, counting down.
TAGCGTCTGTAATCGTCTTCTTGAACTCGTATCCACCTTCTTCACGAAGGAAGTTGGCCAGGAAGTTCAGTAGCACGCGATGCTTCTGAGGGTATTTCAAACACAGGTTCTTGATGGCCTCCACCACCACGATCTTAAACTCGTCAGCGATGTCGCCCATGAACGTAGAGATTTGCTTCATTAGACGATCCACGCTAGATTCAGCACCTGCAAAGATTGATCAAAAACAGGTTAGTTTATCGGTACAGCAACCTCAACTTCATCTTGCTGTCACGTACCAGTTTTCAGCAGTGTTGTGATGGCCAGGGTTGCAATTGATCGGTTGGAGTCCGAGATGAGTGCCTCCATGTCCTCGTTGCAACGCGTCACAAGCATGGGCTGTGTCAGTGCCACCTGGCTTAGCGTTCTCACAGCAGCGAAGCGGAGAGTAGGCTTCGATGATCCCAAGAACAATTGGAGTACGACAATTGCCTGCGTCAGGTCACGTGCATCCACAGGCAGCGCACACAGCGCCTTGGCAGCCTCGTAAATGACCATCTATCATACCAAGGAGCGTTAGGATTTGTTAATTCAACAAGCATAACCATGGAACATGAGATTGAGTTTAGATATTTGCGTTCGCACCTCGTTCTTCTGACGCAGCATCTTCTGCAAAAACGCATACAGCGGCGCGGCATCCTGCCCGTTGGCGTTCTCACGCAGGAGAGCCGCCGTGTAACGGATCAACAAGCACGTTGCAAGACTGGAGCGCAAGTTGGTCTTCTGAAGCTGCGTGATGAACTTTGACACCGCGAGCTTGTCGTGCTGTCGGATCTGATAAAGGAGCGAAACGCCGTGGTACTGGACCATGTCATTCGTAGAGTTCACGGCCTCCTGCACCTCATTTACCCAGCGACGCACGATATCCGGGTTGTTCTTAATCAAGTGAATACCTGAAACCAGAGCCGAGCTGGCCACGAGTGCATTGCGGTCGACAATTGCCTGTTTGACGTAGCGCTCGATAGCGTTCAGCATGGAGCCCTAACAAAATACCGGCATAAGTAAGTTGCTGCACTACATACACGACAGTAGCAACCTATTATAGCTGAGACGTACGTCAATGATACGGCAGAGCACGCGGATAGCATTGGCGCGGTACAGATCCACGTCGGAGCTCATGTCCTTGGTCAGACTCTGAGTCACGATGATCACCTGATAATGCAACAGCCATCAGCACAGCATCCCTGTAGTAATTTCCTATGTAAACTGCGTACCTCGTCGGCGGCAGTAGCTTCAGCCACCTCCTTAATGAATAGGTACATCATGCGACGGAGGTTGGCATCCTTCGACTGGAACAGCTTCGTGACGCCGAAGAAGACGGCGGTAGTCTCGGCGCTAGTGAAGGGTTCTCCCTGTGTGAGGATGTGCAGCAACTTGGTGATCAACTGGCAGCATTTCTTGGGGTGGCGCGTCACTGTATTGGCATCTGAGAAGATCTTGGTCTCCTGCAGCACTGTGGCCTTGTCCAGGCCCTGGAACGGCGACACTATGCGCATAGAGAGAGGGGAATAACGTACATATAGTCAGTCTTATGTAGCAAAGGGGAATCAACCCCGAGAGAGAGAAATCCACAGGGGGACAGGATCTTTCGGACGGCGTACCCTGGTCCTCCTCGTCGTTCTTAAACTTCTCCTTGATGTCTGCCATCACAGACGAGATGGTCATGGCTGATCCGCCGCGGCCTGATTCGCCCCCGGCGCCGTACGTGTCTTGGTTCGCTCCCAGCTTCATAGTCGATCGCTCGGTCGCTTCTGGCTTGGATTCCCCAGCTCCGTATTAGCCGCGTGGCTAGATCTGAGCCTCGTTTGTCGGATACCGGACGTCGGTTGTCGGTTAGGTTTGACCTTCATGTGCAGTACACTACCCAACTGATTAGTAGACCCTCTGTTTCGTCCTCCGCCAATGACCGAGAAGAGAAGTCCGTTCCGCCAATCAGACCTCTCGAAGCGAGCCTGCGTGAAAAGAAGCCATCATTTCGAGACAGTCGCCTCTGCCCGAAATTTGAGCAGAGCGCGGGAAAAAGCGGCGGCCAGCGCTGCATGGAGGTTGCCATTCCGAGATTTGACTCGTGTACAGCAGTTTCCACTCTCCACTCTACCAGCAGCAATGGCGAAGACTCCCTCGAAGAAAAGAAGGCCGCGAAGACGGTTGCCAAGTCCTTGCCAAGTCCGGCAAGGGCAAGGGCAAGAAGCGTGTCGAGTCGTACTCGACCTACATCTACAAGGTGCTGCGTCAGGTGCACCCCGAGACGGGCATTAGCAAGCGCGGCATGTCGATCATGAACTCGTTCATCAACGACATTTTCGAGCGCATTGCCTCGGAGGCCGGCAAGCTGTCGCGTTACAACAAGAAGTCGACGCTTTCCAGCCGCGAGATCCAGACGGCTGTGCGTCTCATGCTCCCTGGTGAGCTGGCTAAGCACGCCGTGTCGGAAGGCACGAAGGCCGTGACCAAGTTCACGTCGGCTTAAGTGTCTGCTGACAACCGTTGGCCTGCATCCGTGTAAACGGGTCTAGCAGGTTAACTTTCTCTCATCCCTGGTGTTTTTTAACACCACCCTTTTCACAAGAAATGCGTCAACTTCTGTGGTGGTACAGGTATGGGTTTATGCTTCATGTAGCTGAGCAACTACTGACGTTTAAAGTGCTAAAGAGCAAAGTCCCTTAGCAGCAAAGTGTTGAACAAAGAGGTTCAAGGCTTAGCACTTGACTTAAGTAACTTGAGTACTTTATGGGTTACCAAAAGTTCCACTTATACGTATGTGTGGCAGTGCTCACCCGTGTAGAAGCGGAGTGGGAGTTAAATGTCCTAAGTTCGAGTTGACGCGCAGCTTCCGACAAAAGAAATGACTTCCATTTGTGTGAAAAATGACGGTTTCTCATTGACTGTGCCTTGGGTCAAGATTCGCACGGAAACTGCTGACAGTTTTTGGAGAAGCTGCAAGTGTTTTCGTACGGTCTACAACTACTGTTTTGTAATAGAAGACATCACACATCTACACAGCACATGTAACTTCATAGAACACCACAGTTTTCATAATTGAAGGCGTCATCATGTCAATCCCAGGCTCCTTTGCTTGCACTTCCCCGTCCGCTACAATACTACAACAATTACAACTTATTTGACGTTTCTTTTGAAAAGGGTGGTGTTAAAAAACACCAGAATGAAAGTGTCGACTCAGTCAAGACAAAAAGGTACACTCAACGTAGAATGCACCAACTCAGTAGCAAGAGCTACTCAGTCGCGGACAAGCAACTTACGAGCGCTCACCACGAATGCGGCGGGCCAGCTGAATGTCCTTGGGCATGATGGTAACACGCTTGGCGTGGATGGCGCACAGGTTCGTGTCCTCGAACAGACCCACGAGGTAGGCCTCAGCAGCCTCCTGCAGAGCAAGCACAGCCGAGCCCTGGAAACGCAGGTCCGTCTTGAAGTCCTGGGCAATTTCACGCACCAGACGCTGGAACGGAAGCTTGCGGATCAGCAGCTCCGTCGACTTCTGGTAGCGACGGATCTCACGCAGAGCCACCGTACCGGGACGGTAACGGTGAGGCTTCTTCACACCGCCAGTGGCCGGAGCCGACTTACGGGCGGCCTTGGTAGCGAGCTGCTTGCGCGGGGCCTTGCCACCGGTGGACTTGCGGGCGGTCTGCTTGGTACGAGCCATGGTCTTTCTTTTCTTCGAAGTTGAGAACTTGAGGGATAATTGGAGAATGAGGAGATTCGAGCCTCTCAGCGTTTGTGTTTCGCGCGCTTTTGCCCGGCCACTCAGATGCCTCCCTGAGCTACGGTTCCGCCAATCAGAGACGATCGATTTCAAATGACGAGGAACCGACCAATCAACGAGTGATAAACATGCCCAGCGAGAAAACCACGGTTGGAGCGGGATAGGTGTCTCTCGATTCAAACTTGGGCGATATAGTCGAGCCCGTTGTGACTGGCCTTGAGTATGGCGCTTTGGCTCGAAATGCGCGGCCTCTCGACTCTCATTCTTCAATTTCCGGCTTGGAAACCACAACTTTCCTCTCCTCTCCTCAAGAACTCTAGCACTCAACAATGTCTGGACGCGGCAAAGGCGGCAAGGGACTCGGCAAGGGCGGCGCTAAGCGTCACCGCAAGGTTCTTCGCGACAACATCCAGGGCATTACCAAGCCCGCCATCCGTCGTCTCGCACGTCGTGGTGGTGTGAAGCGTATCTCTGGCCTCATCTACGAGGAGACTCGCGGTGTCCTCAAGGTGTTCCTCGAGAACGTCATCCGCGACTCGGTCACCTACACGGAGCACGCTCGTCGTAAAACCGTGACGGCCATGGACGTCGTGTACGCCCTCAAGCGTCAGGGCCGCACTCTGTACGGCTTCGGCGGATAAGCGAATTCCGCTTCGGTTCTCAGGCCACTTCGGTAGCTTGAGCAACAACATAGCAGCACTGGTGACATTTTAGCCTACCTTTGCTTTGAGGGGCGATAGCCCTTCACTCTTCATCTGGTGTTTTTTAACACCACCCTTTGGAAAGAGAATCAATCGTTTAGTGTAGTTTGTCATTCGTGGATTTCAGGCATGCAGCTAAGTGTCTAGAGTACTTGAATCGGTCATTTTGCTTGTTGTCCTTAACGTAAGACGATTTCCACTGTAGCTACTGGAGTCACTGGTAGTGACTATGAAGAGTAGCAGATGAACCGTGATGTAAGAGGAATTGTGTGAGGAGGTTTACGAAATTAGCTGCATACCAATGGGGTGCGTTAGGAACACATCTTGGAGTTCTTGATGCGAGCACCGCAGCTCCAGTAGCGGGTACCGCGACGTGCGCGTCGAAATCTGTTTGATGATTCCTGAACGCTCCAACTCGTCACAGATGAATAGCAGTCCACGTAGTCGTGGGATCGGCACGAACGAGTGCGTCTTGCACAGAATCGCGAAACGCTCAATCACGGCTTCTAGCTCCGCGCCACTCTTGTTGACTCCACGCGCCGCATTCGAGCGTACTTCCATGCGAAGAGCAACCAAAAACGTGCACTCAAACTTGCTGCAAGCACGCAGGCGGCTCATCGGTGCTGACACCGACACGGCCTGCTGGGCCTCATGCAAGTCTTCACCTGTCACATACAACTCACCACCACTTTTGGTTGCAGCATTTCGGTCATGTACCGTAAGCCGATGTAGACATACCTCGGCAGACTTGCGGCAGAGCGATAGCGCTTGTCGTACATCACCCGACTGGTGCGCCAGCGACTTGGCACAGATTTGAATAGCCTCCTCGCTGAAGATGTCGAGCTGAAGTAGGCGTTGTTGAATGATATTCTCCAGCTGAGCTCTTGTATATGCTGGAAAGGTGATTCGATGACCGCCTAATCGGCTGCGGATTTTGGTAGGCAGTCGCTCTGGCAGGTCCATCGTGTTGGCAATACCAACCAGCACGAGTTTGGCCGAAGCTGAGGTCTGCCACTCTAGCAGATTGTACAGCACCTGATTCTTGCCTGCCAACATGAAATCCATCTCGTCCAGCAGCACCAACAGCATGGGGCGACTCGAATTCTTGGTATGAAACTCTCGCTGTAGAATTTCGCACAACCGAGCCGCACTCATGCTTGTGCGCGACGGTTGGTGCTCGCGTTCCTTTTCGTCACTTTCTGGTGGTTGCAGAGCCTTCCACAGCACACTGTATGCGACGTCCGGACGTGGCATTTGCAGACCGTTCACTTCGACCCACGCGAAATTACGTAGCTTCTTGGCGTCTCGTTGAGCCTCAAGTGTGCGGATAACCTCCTTCACAATGGACGTCTTTCCTGCGCCTGGGAGACCGCTGATGTAGATGGGTCCACCAGCACTCTGCTGCTCGATGGAAGAACGCAACGCCGTGTAGATCTCATCGCGCTCGTCCTCACGTCCTGTCATCACGCGAGGGAGACTCGACAGCTGAAGCTCCTGACACGCGCGCTGTAGCTTCGTCACCGCGGCGGCAACAGCAGGAGAGACTGATCTTGCGGTCGTACGGTCATTGTCGATATTGTCGCTAGATGTCTTCCGTGGTCTCTTCACGCCCGCATGGGGAAGTCGACTGTTCTTGGTGTCCATCGCTCCTTCAAGACTGCAATTGAGACTGAGTCTGAGACTGCATCAGACTCAGACACTTCAATTTAATAATCGATGCCTCCTTATTGGCCAATAACATTGTACGCTGTCCTGCCAACCTACAGTACAGAATCTACAAGCTATCTACAGTGCCTTCCCGGAAGTCAACGATATTTTTCATTGCACCCGGCACGCATTTCACCTCTGCACCATCAAGCAAGCAACTTTCACAAGCAACCTACTCCAAACATCACTATGCAACTTTCTCCAAACCATGAACGACAATCAAGCAACAGACTACCGCGCCGAGGGGCTATCGGCGGAAGAGATAAGAGCGAGAGTGGCGAACAGCATTCATATGCGTGTCCCCGATCGAGCGACAACTTGCCAACAGAAGGCG
>PCFV01000467.1:0-25292 GCA_002812785.1 Phytophthora litchii | reverse complement strand
ACAACGCTGTATGGTACCGTGAACATGTCGAAAGCGACTTCTTCTAATACTCCGCTCAGCCTTGCTTTCCCGGAAGCCAAGACGGTCTTCCTCGTGGAAGCCACAATGATTCATGAATGACGAACTACCTACAGACTACCGCGCCGAGGGGCTATCGGCAGAAGAGATCAGGGCAAGAGTGGCGAACAGCATTCACATGCGTGTTCCCCGATCGTCTGACAACTTACCAACAGCAGGCGGGGCTTGCATGTTCCGTCTAGATGAGGCGCCAGACACGGTGTTGGAAGCGATGGGTCTAGATCCTGCACATCCTGCTTATGATGAGTCGACGATGGTGTACAAGTTCGGAATTGCATCATCGGGTATTGCGAATCGCGCTCACTCCTTATCAAGCATTAATGAATTCGGCCATTATACTCAGGAACCGTTAGTGTTGGTCTGTTATGTCACTGGTTTCCGAGCAGCTATCATGAGGCGGTTTGAATGCAGACTCAAACGAGCACTACTGGAATATCGGCTCCCTGTTGGAGGAAGCGGGGCGAGTTCGTCTACGCCAACGCAGGTCAAGAACGGGACTTGATCAACATATTTGAACAAGTTGCAAGGGAATTTATTTGGAGCGAAACCAGACGCGAAATTGGACTAGCATGGCTCCGACTTGCAAGACGAAGAGGGGCTAAGATCCCCGTTATCGACCTTTCCGACGATGAATCAGAAATTCCTATGCTGACTCTGCATCTACTGCGACGCCATTTAAACGAGACGGTGTCGCTTCTCGTGCAAGTTCGTTCTTTACAAGTGGCAAATAATCAACAGCTCCAGGCGCATCAAGAAGAACTGACAGCAATTCGCGCCGTTATAATCAATCTGACAAGGCAAGCAAGAAACATCGAGGAGCAAACCCGATGGGTTCCTGCCCATAGTTGACGCCGTCGAAACTTGACGCTTGTATACTATACAAACTTCGAATCCTTTGTGACTTGAAGTTTGTATACAACTTTCAAGTCAATAATGCTCCAGATTTTTCTGGTTGACATGTTTTACTCTCAACGTTAATGGCATTACTTGACCGTCTTACCAGAGCGTGACCAAATTCGCGCTTCGTGTTGGTGACACTAGTAGTAGTAGTAGTCTACTACGCCTGGAAACGTCCACACGTTACACCTCGAGAGAGACAGGGCCAAGGGATGCCTCGCTTCTGAGGACCGGTCTTGTATGAGCACTGCTCGCTTGCGAGACCATTGCGTCGCGTTGTGGACATCCATGTTGGTCCAACTGCCGAGACCGCTTCAAGTTGCACGCGTCGAGCAGTTTCCAGCCGAGAGAAGGCCTGGCAACTGCTCCATGTGATCCAAAGAGCTCACGCACCTTTGCGCGAAGAAGTCGCAGCGGTGACATCGCGAAGACCTCAAGCCCGTGTCATCGCAGTCGCAGGTGCAGGTCATGAAGCGGTCGGTGCTTTCCCTGAGGGGCTCGCCGTGAGCGTGTCAATGGCGATCTTGTGATTTTGTTTATGTTGGCGACTTGGTGGCAATCAGAGCCCACGTTATCATTTCAGTCAAGAAGAGTCCAGACCGGGGCATGCCAGCTCAACTTTTGCGCCACGTTGGCAGTCGCATTGTTGGCGACGAGGTCAAGGCAACTTCAACTCACGAGTGCAGCTAGCGATCCAAGTGGTGTGCTTTACAAGTGTGATTCATTTCGTTCAATCGTTCTTCCTCTGATAAATACCTACGTGTCCCCTCCGTTCGCTTCGAGGGGGAAGCTGTTGTCGTCGTGCTCCTAGGCTTGCTGTGATAGTCTGTCTGTCTAACTGCTGGTGCTGGTGCTGGGATGCGGCCGTCATATACAGTCCAGTTCGGAGAAGGTCGCTCCCGTCACTGGGTCGAGCATCCAGGCGCTAAGTTCGCACGGGAACTCCTCGTCATCGCCCTCAGCTGCCACCTTGACAAGTGTGACGCTCACAACGGCGCGCACGACCTGCTTACCAATGTCAAGCGCGAGTAGCTCAGCGCGCGGCATCTTCCCCTGCTCTTCAGACAGCACCATGGACGACTTGAGTTTCTGCACAGCGTATTTGCCCGTAAAGGCCTTGGGGAACTGGAAGCGACACACAGGACATGTGCTTTGGTTCTGCAGCCAAGACGAGATGCACGGGTAGTGGAACGAGTGGCCGCAAGGCAGCGCCACGTGGCCGTCGCACGGGTTCTCGCTCATGCAGATGACGCACTCCTCGCCCTCATGCACCTCGGCGGTCTCCTGGCTCTCGAGCTCGTCCAGAATGGTTTGGTCCGCAGGCGACGAGCTCTTGAGACGCGGTGAGACGTAGCGCATCATGAAGCGCACCCACGTCGTGGACCGGAACATCTCGAGCACGTCGCGCGTGACGGCGTTGGCCGGCGCGTGGTACTGGACCTCAACGCGCACCGTGATGTCCATGGGGAGGGTGGCGTCCGGCTGCGGCTCGCTCGTGGTGGCTGCGGCGTTTTCTGCAATGGTGGCTCTGTGGGCGACGTCGACCAGCGAATGCGGCGGCGCCAGGTCTCCTTCGCTCCTCGAAAGCAAAAGTGAGAGGCAGACGGCACCCGCGACCATGAACAGCAGTCGTGGCTCCAGCCTGCTGTTCTTCCTGGCCAGAGACGCGGCGGAGCAGTTTCGTCGAAAGAAAGACCTTTAACCTGCAGCAGAGTGGGACGCGCGCCCAGCTAGCGCGCGCGAGGCAGCATGGTCGACGGCGTTCCCGCGTGCTCGACGCTGCTGCTGCTGCAGATGTACTTGCCAGTGATGTTGCTGCTGCTGGTGGCTGTTCGAGGTGACGGCTCGAAAACGACGGTCTCCACAGCTGTGCAATGTGCTTGATGGCCGGTCGTTTTCTGTGCCTCGCTCAGGATCCGCCTGCTGCCTGCACCAACAGCTCGAAGCTCGAGCAGCACGGAGTCTCTCACGTGTGAGAGCCCTTGTGCGGCAGCTGGAATGACGGATACATGTCGGGCCGATACAAACCTGGTCGAGCGCGCTGAAGCTGGTACCATGCACGCTGCAGCAGGTAGCAGAGCTCGCTGCTGCCAGCCTTGCCGCAGTGAGATGACGCCCGCAAGCTAGCAAACTTCAACCGGTGCTTGTCATGAGGTCGCTCGCGAGCGCAGCCATCTCAAATCCTGTGCGGCTTGCGGCCATCTCACCTGCTCCTGGCCGTCCGTCGCAGTCCCGCAACCATTTCGGTCGCGTTGCCTGAGTTGACTTGGATCGCGGTGACAGCGCGCCGCTGGCTTTTCAGTTGAGCTCTTTGTGCTGTGGACCACAGCTCGTGGCGTGGTGCACACCGCTGTTTAGTCTCACCTGCCGCGTGAGTAATGATCACCGTGGGACCCTCGTCAATCGGGTGACGGCATTCCAACCGTTTTCGGGGGGTCCTACGCACGAAGATCGCGACTTGAGCCGGCTCGGACAGTGAGTTGCAGTGGCCGTCGCCGCTTTCATCAGAAGACGATAAGCATGACGAGAGTGCGGTGCAGAAATGGCTCGGTCAGAGCGAGAGATCAGATTGTCGAGTCGATTAGAAAATGGTCCTGCAGAGAAGAGACTCCCATCCAGCAGCTGCCGAGCAGGTCAACATGTAACAAGCGTGCCTCTTGACGTTGTTGTTGACGTTGTCTGATGATTCGCACGGCGGTTGCATTGGCTCGAGTCATCTCGGTGTTTCCCACTTAGAAATTCCCAAGCAAACTCGGCATTAATGCCTGGCTGAGTTTGACCACATTACACTCGTTACTCATTTGAAGTTCGCTGCGACGTCGTGCACTGGTAATGAGCACTGCTCGGGCAGTCACAGCCGTTCCCCGCAGTCACGCCCTGGTTCGTGCTCATTTTTGCTTTTCGCGCACTCGCTCGGAACTGTAGTTCTAAAGCAAATCCCGGACCAGGCAACACGGCAACGAATGGAGGTGACGGTGCGTGTGGAGGTTCACTACTGCACGCCGCCAGGTACGGTTCTCGGTGACGTCCTGCGCCTGCTGCGCTCGCAGACATGGGTGGCCTTTATGACCAGGCACATTGGGCCCCGGCTCGAGAAGGTCTCGCCCGTGGACGCGTCTGTGTTGGAGGACCTCAATAGGCAGTGGCAGGCTGCAGACCATCGAAGCGATGCATGCGCAATGCCCATCGACTGCGTAATTTGCATGAACACCGATGACAATGATACAGCTGATGGAAAGACTCGTCCGAAGGACAGCGGCGTGCAGCTTCCTTGTGGACATGTTTTCCACCACCGCTGCATTCACTCGTGGCTGGTGTTCCAGAGTACATGCCCCATTTGCCGGTGGCAGTTCGCAAAGGAGTTTGCTGGTAGGTTCAACGTGCGCCGCCTGCGATCGACAGCGGTGCTTCCAGATCGAATTCGCTCTTGGCCCCGGTCCAGTATCACACACGCCCCTGTCGGAGGCCACTCGGTTCGCGTCGTGGTGAGTTTAACGCTTGAGAAGGCGCTCACTATCGCCCCGTTTGGGCGCGCGTCTTGCCCGTGCGAGCTGACTGCCCTCCTTCTGGATGAGGCGAGCGGCGAGATGTTTTGTGAAGTGGACTATCGTTTGCTAACGAACAGTTGCCTCACCCTGAGCGTCCACGACATCAGATTGCCTCCACTCGATTTGCATCTGTGGAGGAGACAAAGTTCAGCGATGAGTTCTCGTCCAGCGTGACGTCGAGGGAGACGGGCAGGAAGCGAAGGTGCTTTCGTCGACAACAGACCGTAGCAAACAAAAGACAACGAGCTATCAGTGAGTACATGTAACAGCCCTATGTAATATAAAATTGAGAGCACATGAGCGCAAGTGAGCGCACGGAATCCGATTGGGATCTGTGGTGGATCCCGTGGATAGGAGCTCGTCGTGAAAAGACGATGCACGCTGTATCCTCGCTAACCTCTCCGCGAGGCTGCAGTGTCAAGTGGTGATCAATGAAAAGTACGCAGGAAATGAACGCGTGAATGCACTGCAACCTCTGTGGAAGCAGCTGGCTGAATGGTATCCGCTGGCAATCAGTGGTGAGGTACAGTTGTGATGACTGTGGCTGGTACGCACTCGATGCATCGAGCGATTGCCCCGTTCCTGGTGCGAGGAGGGTTCCGTACCGCGACACGAAGCTGCAATGAGGAATCCTCATTGAGGATACACTCGCCCTGCCACTGCATCACCAACTTGAGGTCGGACCACGCTGTCCCACCGAAACTTCAGTAAGCGAACACCAGGATGTCATGCAGATTTCATGCGATAACTTGCCCGCGAGCTCCCACGCTCCGCACTCCTCTGGAGGTGGGTCCAGTTAAAGCAAGCAGTGTGCATCGTCTTCAGCACGAATGTAGTAGTTATCCCGGATGCCTCATTTCAGGACTCGCGGTGTGGACCTCAAGCCGCCAAACAGGATCAAATAGGATGGAGCTGCAGCTAAACGTGACCGTCCGGTACGCCGCGCGGCATTCCGAGTCCGTCGGAGACGTGCTGCGGCATTTCGAGAGCCCCGCTTGGGTCCGACAGGTGCTAAGACAGGTGCTGCCGCAATTGAAGCAGATTTCGCCAACCGACCCGAAAGAGCTCACCAAGATGGTGCACGACGCCGAAATATGCAGGCCAGCTGAACAGATGATATCGTGCTCCATTTGCATGAATGCAGACTCCGGTCAAATTCCCGCTCAGGTCATTCCTCTCGAACTGCCGTGCGGCCACCGGCTCCACTCGACCTGCGCCCAGTCATGGCTTAAGCGACGAAGCACTTGTCCGCTCTGTCGATTCCAGCTGCCAAAGGCGTACACAGGCACTTTCGTGATCGCATCTGTGCGGTCGACGTTGTTGGTACCAGTAGAGTACGACGGACTCGCACCGTCGGAGCTTCAGATCAGTCAGGTCGGCAACAGGATGCTACAGGCCGAGGTGACAATCACCATGGCACGGATATCAACGGAACCGTTGGACAGTGCAAGGCGGCGAAGGCCGTGCCAAGTGAGTGTGAGCATGGTGCATGCCAACGGATCATCGGCGTTGATGCCTATTACTCGAAACCACAAACGTCGACAAGATGAGGGGCCATCAGATTCCCCAGATGACGTCTTCAAACGAGTGCGGACCACCGCGAAAGCCTAATTATTTTTCGTTAGGATGATTTCAATGTCAGCTACAACTTGAAAATATATTGTAAGAAAGCTCGACTTCTTTAGATATGGCGGAATTGGACGAGAATCGCAACGAGGAGCAGCCACTTAGCTGGTTTGACTCCGCTACTACCATTGGTCTTCATCAGTAGTCTGTACTGCACGTTATTGCCTCTTGCTGAGAGATTTCCGCCTCTAATCGAAGGAATCATCGACTCGTTTGCAGAGTTTGTCGTGGTCGTCTCGGCGAATGAGGGACTGCACCTAATGGAGGTGCAAAATGCGCGGACAGCTGCAGAGGTGATAGCCGAACGACCATTGTCACTTATCCCATAATTGCTTGGAGTTCTTCCGTTTGGCGCGTAGTACGGATAGTCAGCGGATCCGCTACTGCTTGATTGATTCCCAGAATTAATGTTGATTATCGTGATGGTGTTGCCAATGTTGACTCCATCCATGTTCGTGAGGATACCGGACTGGATGGAAGCAGCTTCTCGGTCGCTATCGTTTTCATCGTCATCATCATCGTCACTGTATTTGTCTTCAAAGCCATCGTCATCATTAAAGTGGTGGCTATCGTGTTCGTAGTGTTCATGATGGTCGTGGTGATCATAGTGGTTTGTTCTGTTTTCACGGTCTTTGTGAGGAAACCATGCATGATTCTCCCCACCCGACGGTGCGGATGCTGTATCTTGCAGGTTCCTCTTCTCCGTACCTGTACACCCGACGGCTAGCACTCGGTTCTTGCCCCCAGGGCGCCCACAAAAAATATGATCGCGGACTGATAATGCACGATGGGGCTTGTTAATGACGGCTACCACCACAAACGCCACCCCAACTGTTGCTCCAACTACCACCACAAGCCGAAGAAAACATGTCCGCAAAGCCAGCGGCATGACTGAGAAGCTTTAGGAATGACCTCAATGGCAGCAAAGTTTGTTGTCCATCAATCGTTTATCATTTTTCAAAGATGGTTTTTCTGATTAACTGATAGGACCAAGCGCGCTCCATTTCGGAGCGATTCAACTTATCAAAATATGACGTCTGTGTAGCATGGCATTTCAACAGCGACAGTTTTCACTACTGCGATTCTTCTGACGTCTCCGACGAACTCGACGAGTTTTCACGCTGTCGTTTATTGCTCGGGCTGGTGGGTGGCTTTGAGATTGGTGGGGTTCCGTACTTATTGATGGCATATGACTTCTTCATGCCAGCCATGCTCCGACGCATAGCGATCTTGTGGTCCACGATCGGGAATGGATAATCTTTACCGATAAGACAACCCGCTGCATGTTGCACAGTCATCGGCGCTTTCCAGGGCTCATATATATACTTGACTGGCATTTTGCTCAATGCTGGTACATACTTCCGGATGAATAATCCTTCGGGATCCCATTTCTTGCCAAACGTTGATGGCGAATACACTCGGAAGTAAGCCGAGAAGAAATAGCTGGCACTAAGCCAAAGCCAGTTGCCGGCGTTGATACTCCAGTCATGGTCGATCAGTTGCTCCTGGAAGACCTCAAGCCCTCGCACCCACGAAATGTACAGATCTCCGCGCGTAAGGAAACATGCTACAGAGTGACGCGCTAGATGATGCATCCAGCCCTCTTCTTTCAGTTGGATCATGATAGCGTCAATCCACGGAAAACCAGTTTGACCATCTGCCCATGCCTTGAATTGCGAACGTGCGAGTTTATCGTCGTCAGTCATATCCTCTTCCTTCTTTGGGATCGTGTGCCATCGCCAATCGATTTGCAGGCAAGTGGGGCTCTCCTCCATCTTGTCGAAATAAGGGTTGGCACGGCCGTGACAGTGGAAGAACTCACGCCAAAGAAGTTGACCATCCAAACTCACAGGTGTCGCTGACAGCGCCGTGGCATGGTGTTCCTGAATGCCTCGAACATGGTGCAAAAATGTCCGTGGGCTGATGCAACCAAAATATAGGTATGGACTCAGCGATGTTGTCGAGGCGGATGGGGTCGTCTGTGCTGGGGAAGTCTTGGGCTTCTCGAATTTGACCACGCGGCCTTCATTGCGACAGTAGTCGCGGAGGATACTCAACGCAATTTGCTCGCCGCCATAGATGAAGGGGTGTCGTTCAGGACTCTCGTAGCCAAAATCAGCAACCTCTGGAAGTGTGAACTGTTGTTCAGGGCCTGCAATTTCATTAAGATGCTTCGTTTTTTCTTCCGGGTCGTCCTCTTCATCCTCCTGCTCTTCTTCTGGGTCTTCGGTCTTTTCCTCCTTCACATCAGACTGTGTCACCCTATCCGGTTTTAGTCGGTTACTCCAGTAGTCCACCACTTGTTGATAGAGTTCGCTGGGCAAATATACAGGAGCAGGCAATTTTTCTGGTGTTGGGAGTGGCTTGGGCGGCTTTGGTTGCATGGCCAACGCGCGGAGAAACGCCGTGTAGGTCTTCGGTGGTTCTCCTTCATTCCCAGCAATAACTGCGTCCAAGTCGTAGAGCGTGTATCCATGGGTAACATGCGTCTGGACGCCCAGTCGTTTGGCCAACGCCACTGCTCGGTTGTCTCGGTCGATCGCAAATGGTTCACTTGCTGCATCAAAGAAAAGATGCTTGATGTTCCACGCCGGTAGTAAGCGTCTTAAAACTTGTACACCATCTCCTCTAGCAACCACAAGCCGTGATCCACGCGCTGCCAACGCGTCGGCCAAGTCTGACACACTCTCGAGCATGAACTGAAAGCGGTTGACACCACATAGCATAATCTTGGGTCGGTGCACGATATAGAGCGGTATGAACACCACCTTCTGACCTAAGCTCTGTGTCACTTGCTCCTGTTGTTGTTTGATCCATTGCAGCGCCTCAGAGAGTGCCAAGTTGTCGTGCAGACGGAGATCTCGTCGGAACCACATGAGGATCCTCATGTCATCTTCTCTGCTCGTTCCTGAGGCGGTGCCTGGAAGGATTTCACTCGGATTTGGCTCTTTCTTTTCCTCACTGACTGTAGCTTCCAGTTTTTGCATCTCTGATGAGAGTGGCTGCACCACAAGCGGCTCAGTACCAACTTCTTGCGGTGCGTTGATGGCTGCATGAACTGCATCGAGTGTAGCGGCATCCAGTGTTGATTCTGGCAACTCCGAGTCCGCGTCGGCGGCGTCCAATAACGAAGATGCGAAGTCCACGAGATCTGCGTCATCTGCAGCGTCGTTAGCGTCGTTAGCGTCGTTAGCGTCCTCGGGAGGCAGCAATGGCGACGGGGGAGGTGGCGTAGGGTCAGCCATGAGACTTGGGGATCGAATGGCGGAATGATAAGCTCAGGTGTGTAATGATTGGTTGAAAACATACATAGATGTTTGTGATTGGACGATAAGTGTGAAGTTGAAGTGCATGAAAATGGTCCATCAAAGGACCATCTTGTGGAATCTACTGTTATATAGGAGCGCTACATGCATTGGATTACTGGATCTCCTCGAAGCTCAGGCCAAGGCGTGTCTTGAGCGCCTGTGGGTTGCCACTGTGCGGCGAGAAGAGCTCGGCCTCTTCCAGGTGCTTTTCGTGCACCTCGTCGTTCTTGTTCTTCAGTCGTGCGAAGACACCCAAACCAATGCACGCAAGTGGCACACCAAGGTCTGTGACTAGCCACATGATACGGGCGCCGTAGTGCTGGTAGAAGTAGCCTCCGATGAGTGTGCCCACACCACGCGCAAGGCCATTCTGTACCGCGTTCAGCACGCCCATGACAGTTCCTTGGCAACCAGGGGGAGCTGCTGAGTAAACGTACTGTGTGCACGCCGCCCACGCCAATCCGTAGGTCACACCGTGAAGGAACTCAAACGGGATGGCGCTCCACCCATTGGTCATGACGGCGTAGTAGGATACGCGCAGGAAGTAGCCCATGATGGACAGCATCAGCACATTCACGATGCCAAACCGGTTGATGATCTTGTGGGAGTAGAAGAATGCAGGCAGTTCCGATGCTGTCTCGCACACGATGGCGATGCCCACGATATGGGCGTTTTTGCCCGAGAGGTTATACAGGTTCAATGTGAGGAAGCTGGAGAGCACGCCGTACATGAGTCCCATCAGAAACACGACACCGAGCAGCACAAGGACGTCCGCTTTCTCGCAAATCAACCGAGCATTGGTCATGAACGACGGTGACTTCATCACACCACTTTCCAGCTCAATATCATTCAGCAGGTGGGTGTGTTGCATTGGCGGTATCGTTCGTAGCACCAGCAACGAGGTGAGACCGAGCATCAAACTTACGTTGAAGGACCACGAAATACCAGCTACAGCAACAATGAGACCCGTGATGTAGGCACCAACACCGTAGCCAAGTGCGCCGAACAAGCGCTGTTTGCCGTACTCGCCGCCGACCTTGTCCAAAAGGTTCAACACCGTGTGATCCAGGAGCGACCCGGTCGGAGCCACTTGGAAGTTCGAGAAGATAATGGCGACAACCATCCAGTTAAAGGACCAGTAGAAGAACTGCACGGCAAACATGAACAACGCGCCCGTGACGATGCAGAAGACGTGGATGAGTCGTTGGTTCTGGATGTGGTCTGCCACGGCGGCCCAGCACGGCGGTGCCACCATCATGCACATACAAGGAAGCGTCTGCAAGACACCTATCTGCACCTTGGAGAACTGTGCTGTCTGCTGGTAGAAGATGCTCAGAAAGTTCATTTGCGCCGACGTCCACGCGTTGCTGATGAGGTACATGAGCTTGGGTTGCCACAACGAGTGCGTGGGGTTCGTCGACGCCACCAGCGGTGTCTTACTCGTCACCTTCACCTGACACATATCCCACCAAATTCTCTGGACTCCGTGCCACGAGTTGAATGCACTGCGTTTCGCACTGGAACTTGGTGAATGAGGTCGATAGGCCGCTGCAGCTCGTCATGGCCATTCCTGAATTGTGAATCTAATCCACCGCACTACCCGTCTCCGATATGCTGGTTCACCCCTTCTGTTGATAGACTTTTCAAACAGTACTTCCATCATGCTAGGACGGATGACATCCACTTGAATTTTCCATATCATTGTTCTACGGTGGACTACCCCATTTTAACCAACCATATTCTCCAATTTCCAACTGCTGTGTTCTTACTCGCTGAAATCCGAGGTAATCAGACTGTAAAAAGCATCAGCCATCGGATTCGCCACACGTCACACATTAATTGACAAGCGCAATGAGTTCATCCGCCTTGAGTGGTCTGCAGCAGCTTCTGAGCGACAAGCGCCGCGTTGTGGTGCTGGACGGCGGCTTTGCGACTGAATTGGAGAAAGACCCGCGCGTGGATTTAAGCGCCAGCGCGTTGTGGTCGGCTGCACTGCTGCTGGACAAGAATGCCGATCTCCAAGAAGTGGTCGTGAATGCCCACAAAACCTACTTCCTGGCAGGCGCCGACGTGGCCACCACCGCCAGTTATCAGGCGTCAGTGGATGGATTCAAGCGCGAGGGCGTCACGACTATCAACGAGGTGGAGAAGCTATTCGCCAAGAGCATCGACCTCGGCGTACAGGCACGTGACGCGGTGTGGGCCGAACTGGACCAGAGCAAAAGGATCAAACCTCTCGTTGGTGCTAGCATCGGTTGCTACGGTGCCGCGCTGGCCGACGGATCGGTGAGTTATTATCAGGATTTGTATCCGGAAGATGGTGTACTAACGATTTTGGTGATGGTAGGAATATCGTGGCGACTACGGCATGAGCAAGGAGGAATTGGTGGCCTGGCACAAGCATCGCTTCGCTTTTTTCACTGACTACGCGCCAGCGGATTTCCTCATCTGCGAGACTATCCCGTGTCTAGTGGAGGTGGAGGCATTCGTCGATCTGCTAAACGAGTTCCCGACCGCCAACGCCATTGTGGCTGTGGCCTGCCACAACGGCACGGAGCTGAACAGCGGTGAGCCCATTGCTCGTATCCCTGAGGTCTTGTCCAAGCTCAAGAACCCCTCGCAATTGCTGGCTATTGGTATCAATTGCACTCCGCCCCAGCACGTCGAAAGTCTGCTGCGCGAGTTGGACACTGCCGCCTGGCCTAAGGCAGTTTACCCCAACAGCGGAGAAGGCTGGGATGGAGTGAACAAGCAGTGGTTGCCCGCTGACAATGCTGGCGGTCCCAGCTCATGGGAGGAGTTCCTGCCGAAGTGGTACGATGCTGGCGCTCGCTTCTTTGGCGGCTGTTGTCGTACGTCCCCCAATGACATTCGAGCCATTCGAGAGTACTTTGGCCACCGTCTGCTGCTGTAACTTACTGGATCGATGCTCGAAATCCACCACTTGCTATGAAACTGGTGTCAGTGATGTTAAGACTTTTTGGACACTGGGGTAAGTGCTGGTGAGACCTCCAGATTCGAGCTTTTGAGATACTGCCGCTGCCGCTCGAGGTTGCGAAGATAGTGTAGCGAGGTGCGAACATTGATACAACACCGCTTAAATACTTCGCCAGAAGATAGAAGAAGCTGTGTACCAGGACGGTCAGGAAACATGTACACAGCAGTAAAAGTATCCACGTGTCGCCGCAACTCCTTTAACTGTTTCTTTTCGTGTTTGCTGCAGCGTCGACTTTGCTGACGGTCGGTTAGCAGGTGAGTTCCTGCGTATTTCAGCAATTCGAGCTCATCTTGTACTATCATATCGCTTGACATCCCCGCTGGAATATTTACCCGAAAGTGGGTAGGCTCCTTCACTCCGAGGTCATCTAGGTGAAGAATGTCGTCGCATGATGAGCACAGAGCTACATGACATGACAAGCATCGCTTCTCCGAAGCCGTCTCATAGTTCCACAGCGCGTAGCACATGAAGCATTGCCGTCGCATCGGTACATCGTTGTTAATTGTTTGTAGATCAACTAAACTAGACGATTCGTCGTCTTCTTGCGTGTTGCACAAGCTTTCAGCAGTAGTGCTGCTGGATTGTGTATGTACGTCGGTTAACGTTGAATTGCCTGTTGTATGGGCTGTAGTGTGCGCACTCCGTAAATGCTTCATTGACTCAGCTAACAGTTCCCGAGTTATTTGCTCTCGCTTCAAGGCCTCATCTCGTTCCTTTACGGCAATCATATATTGCTTGGCTAGGACATTATTGAATTTGGTCTGCTCAGCATTGTTCTGCTGTTGCACCACATGTAGCTCTTCGTTCAACGCGGTCGAACATCTAGCGGATGGAGGGCTTGATAGCGTCGAGACACCAAGCTTTCTCTTTTTCTCTTCTTCATCAGTTTGGTCTTCATCTAACCGCACCCAAGATGCCGAATCATCAATTACCAGGGACAAAAGAGCCTTAGCGCCAAGAACGACGTGTTCAATCACAAGAAGGATCCAGAGTTCCTTAACGTAAACGTTCGTACTGCTCGTGGTGGTAATCACTTCGTCCGTCCAGCTCGGGTATACCATTTTCATCAAGCTCTCAAAGTCAGATCTGGTGGTGAAGAAGAGAACAGCGCAGTTGACCGCAACAGCAGCGAAACTCATAAACTCGAGGATGCTCATGAACGTGGAGACCTCGGTTTCACTCTCGAATGGAGGACGTCGTTTAGCCTGCGTACAACTCAGTACATCTAGACGCATTGCTACTACGTTGCTTAGCAGAGCAAACAGAGGAGCCACAGGTAACACGGATACGAACATGGTAACATATCCGAATTGCAGCACCACTTCCATTTGCTTCCCCATTAGGAAATCGTGAGGATACATGAATTCTTGAACAAGGACAATTGGAGGAGGAGGTTGACGTTCGCTCTCGCGAGTTAATTTTACTGGTAGTGAGTGGGAAAGTTCCGCATCGTACCATTCGTGACTAACTAGCGACCAACAGTGACTCGTTCTCGGGACTGATGACGATGCCCGAAAGCTAAATCCTGCCACCTTCCACCTGTATCGAACATGAAACACCGGTATGACATCCCGTTTGATGGAGTTCCACAACTGACGAACTCCCATTATGATTAGGAGCTGCTTACGAAGCGCAGCAGCGTTTTGGTCAATGAACGCGATCCAGAAGAGCGAGATGAAAGCGTTGACAAATTTGAACCAAAAGAGCTTTGCTGCCAGCATCGATTCAAATTCCCATACTGTTCGGTGATTTTCCCAAACGGTTAGTGCCCGTGCCAGTCGAGTGTACCAATTATCAAGCAGCAACATTGATATCGCGTTCATCAATGGCACAATGTATGGCACAAGAAGCGTAGGTAACCAAGGCATAGCGTTGTGAACGACAGTTGATGAAGCCGTGTTCGTCTTGACTGCCACAAAAATCGCCACAACAGCTACTCCCATTGTTACCAGCAACGGCAGACCACTATAAATTCGCGCAAGCTGCAGTGTTCTAGGGAAACTCACATCCACCGTAGTTTTTGCTCGCAACAAAGCAGTTTCGACCTGGAAATCTCCATAAAAGTCCGGTGTTTCCTCAGTTCGATTGCGTCGGAAGTGACCAAACTTCCTCTGAATCTCGCTACGCTTGCGCTTCCAACGCTCCACCATAAGTGTAGCCCAAATGGAGACGATAATGGCGAAAAATGGTGGCACAAAGCTCACATCGTCAACTAACCACAGTAGCTGACATACTATACCCATCAAAGCTATCGGAAGAAGCCACACGGTGTAGAACATCACAAACGCGTAGTAGAACGCGTGCTTCTCACCAAAATATGTGAGTAGCGGCCACAGCATTTCGTACTGGTGACGTTTACGCTCCAAGAAAAATTGTTCTAGACTATTGCCTGCAAACGGCTGAAAAATACGCTGGGAAGAATCCGTGTAACCCCAATGACGGATGATGTTGCGGCAGCCCATTGCGTCGTGCAATGGGAAAATGAGCTTGATGTTGCCATTCTTGAGATGTTTTTGGAGATTGATCTTCCTTTGGATAATACTCTGGATCACTTGCTGACGCTGCAACGATCGAAAGTTCTCAAACAACTCAGGAGAACTAGCGTTGTACTTTGAGCGTGTCGAAGATCCACGATGCTTCACTTTCAGTTGTAACACTTGTGCTTGTTGAATGAGCACCTCATCTGTAGCACCAACCACTAGATAATCGGTTTGTCCTTTTGTCCGACTTGTACCAGACGTTGCCTCACGAATACCCGACCGGGTTACTACGAGCGATGGCGCGATCGAGCTGTCTTCGTGCATCGTCTCGATAATGGTTTCTTTGAATTGCTTCTTCTTCACTCCATCGAATAGCACCACATATTCAGGCCGTGCAGACTGGTGTTCAATGCCAAGCACTTGCCGAGAAGTATCACTTGAAACATGGTGTAGCGAGGACCCCTCGACATTCACGTTTTGCAGTTCCCACACCAGACTTTTCTGACAAAGGGTGTTAGCGAATAACCGCACCGCTGGTTCTTGTAGATAGAGTACTGCATTAAACAATGGAGTTTCGTTGCGATAGTTCCTCCATCCAGCATCTACGTGCTCTGCAACATCAAGCTGCTCGGTCTTCTCACTTTCTACAGTCGATTCATCTTTTGTGGTAGGAATGACAATATTTGTCTTAGCTTTAGCTCCTTTCAGCAAGGAACTCGTCATGGAACTTCCCACGAGGGTAGCAGCATCAGAAGGATGCATTTGGTCGTTTAACATCTTGTCGAGTAACAACTCTAGGATTTCCAGTTGGCCGTAGGCTGTGACGGCATGGAGAACCGATTGTCTTTTACCAGCTTCACACGAGCAAGTGTACAATATTCTGAGAGAAATATTGAGGTCTTTGTCATCGGTTTGAGCTACCAATGGTTTCACCACTGCCTTCCCAACGCCACTGGTACCGCTTATTGTAGACATTTTCAGTTCTAGTCGAAGCAGAGAACGCACTTCATCGACAAGCCCGAAACAACCTGCCCAATAGAGTAGATGTTGGCCGTATCGAACTGCATCTTGGACCGTCACCAGTTTGGCTTTGTTCTTCTGGGCGTATAGCGGGTTGCGAGCGTTCATCTCGCCTACGTAGCGTGTGAGGTGCGCTCCGTTCGCTAGAAATTCGCGGATAAATAACTGTACAACTTCCACATGATCTAGTCGAAGGCGCCAAAGAATATATTCCCCATTCGCTTCACTGTCAACTTTTGAGACAAGCTGTTGTTGCAGCAAACTCCTCTCTTCTTTGAGTGCAAGTCCACGGCGCCCAGCAATATCCACCGCAAACAGGTCGTCCGTATCGATCAGAAGTGGAATAGCGAACTGTGTTCTGGCAAAACGCTGTGTGCCGTTTCCAACATGCAACACCGGGTCTAACAACATCGCAATCTGCTCGTGATTCCCATTGTACGCACCCCAATGCAGCGGTGTCCACCTGTTGCTTCTCTTTGGTAAATTGGGTTGGTCTCCGTGGATTAGAAGCTGCTTGGTGATATCCAGTCCATCGTCGATGTGCTTTACGTTTGAGCCACAACCAAAGCAACTCACGCACTGCAATGGAGTATTGCCAAAGTGATCAACGTGTCGCTTGCCCTCGAGCAATTCACTTGGTGGGATGGCCCACTGAGGTGGAAGTTGTATTTCGGCCATTGGCACCGGCACCATATCACAATCTTTCATCACCATTGACACCTTAAACAGCGCACCACTTTCATCTGAACCTAGATTTTGTTGAAAGTTGCTCACTAGCGGCTTCAGTAGTTTCAACACTTCATCTTCCGAGCGGCTTGTAAAGTGTACAATGCATTTCTCACCCAGAAGTAAACGTACGACACTCGCTTGTCCACCCATACACGCAGCTAGCAGTGCTGTTCTCCCAGCGATACCTCGAACCCACAGTTGCGATGCTGGAGATGAAATCTGACCAGTGTCGTGTCCTAGCACCAGCAATTCGACTACTCGCTCCTCATTGCCATTCTCGCAGGCCTCATACAGGTCCATGCAGGGTGATTGTTATAGCGATTTGAGCAGTCGAGTCGAGCATTGCAAGACCGAAACTGTCGAGCAAGGAGATAATTTATTTTGCTAGTGAATGAGGAGAAGAGGACAATATTGCTAGTGTCCACAACCATATTTGTTTCGTCACGCTAGGTTGAAGCGGATCTCACTACGGCTGTGATCTTGATGCACTACCTTTGTAATTGTAGCACATGTCATCAGCACTCCAGGGCGACGAACTTTCTGCCTCTGTGTCATCTGACTGCGTGCGTGTGCTCGTAGCGGAAGATGTTGTGGACTCCGTTTCGCTGTCGGAGTACGCTTGACTCATACCAGCTATACACCGCGACATGGCCAGCTTGCTATCGACGATGGGAAAAGGATAGTGTTTGCCGATGAGGCACCCGGCATCGCGCTGCACTTTTAGTGGCGCCTTCCACGGCTCGTGTACATACCTGTCAGGCATTTTACTGAGTGCCGGAATGTACTTGCGGATGAAATGACCTTGTGGATCCCATCGCTGTGGAAACATGGATGGAGATGCCACACGACGATAGTTCGAGAAAAAGCAGCTCGCGCTCACCCAGAGCCAATTGCCAACATTGATCGCCCAGTCCAAATCGATCATCTTCTCTTGAAAGTATGCAGCCCCTCGCAACCACGAGATGTAGAGCACTCCGCGTGTCAGAAAGCAAGCTACTGCATGGCGCCCAGCATGGTGCGTCCAACCTTCCTGGTTAATCTGCCGCATGACAGCGTCGATCCATGGGAAGCCGGTCTTTCCGTCCTTCCAGCACTGTAATTGGCGCATGGCGAGTTTCTCGTCTGCATCAGTCAGGCTAGTTTGTTCTTTTAGGTCATGCTCTGGTTTGAGTACATGTTCTTCGTCAAGAAGCCGCCACTCGATCTGCTTACAGCCTGGATTCTGTTCCTGTGAGTCGAAGTTCGGTGTACCGCATGCATAGCAGTAGAAGAACTCGCGCCACATGAGCTGACCTTCAAGCGTGACCTGTGTGGGGCCAGGACGAAGCGGGAACTGGAGCTGGATGAACATGATGCGATAATAAAACTCGCGTGCACTTAGACACCCAAAAGAGAGATACGCACTCATCGCCGTGGTGGAAGGACCATTTACTGCAACAGGAGATGTCTTTGGCTTCTCAAAGAGTCCGACACGCTTGTTATCCTTGCAAAACTCTTCCAGCCTCTTCAACGCTTCGCTTTCGCCTCCAAGTAATGGTGCGTGTGTATCTGGTGGGGTCAATCCCAACGCCGTGAGAGGAGGAACCACAAATAAATCTGCATCTGTATTCTTTGTATCATCCTCCACTCCAGCCATCACATTTGCAGTGTTTGAAGCATCTGTACAGAACTCCTTCAGCAATGTGTACAACTGACTAGTACTGAAAACTTCAGCATTCTCGAGCTTGACTGGTGCAGGCAGAGGCTGCGCTGGCTGTGTCATATTGGCAGTGATCTCCAGAAGCACCTCATAGTCCGTAGGCGGCAGTCCACCATTTAATCGGATGATCTCATGCGGGTCGTACAGCGTGACCCCGCGGCACGTCGTCACATTGATATCCAAATCTTTGGCAATAGCACGTACGCGATCGTCCCGCTCGACTGAATAGGGCATGACTCCAGCCTCGAAAAAGATATCCGTGACTTTCCACGCAGCCATTACAGCAGCCAAGACCTCCTCAGCATCTCCTCTTAACACCAAAAGACGTCCCTGCAAGTTTTCAATTGATTTCGCCAAGTCCTCAATCGCCTCGAGTACGAATTGAAACCTCACAGCTCCACATTGCATGTGCTTCGGTCGGTGCAGGATGTAGATCGGCAGAAGTGCCATGTCTCCCTCCTCTGCCTTTTGCATCTCCTGTTGCACTTGGATTGCTGCATCCAGCGCCAAATTATCGTGCAGCCTCAAGTCGCGACGGAACCAGACAATTGCTCGTCGCTGCGGCCTTGCATCCTCCCGTTTGTCATCGAGAAGAGGCGGAGCATCCGTTGTCGTACTGTGAATGGTGGGGGAATTACTATTGCTGTCAACCGCAGCACTGTGAATGCCATTTTGGAACGGAACATCGTCCGAGACGTCCGAGGCGTCCGAGGCGTCCGAACCGCGCGAGGAGGAGCTTCGTTGTCGCTTCCTGGTCATTGAGACACACGCCGTGGTTGCCTTCGATCTTGATCTCACCGCTTTGGTGAATGGATCAAAGACGATGAGGTTCGGTACGCAAAGCTCAGAATTCGATCGTGTTCAATGGTCCCTGTTGATCCTTGGCGTAACGGTCGAAAACACGCAAGAGATCGTCTCGTGAAGGCTATTATTTTGTAAATCTTGATATCATATTAGTTTAAATGACATGTCTTGTATCACGTACGTGATATAACAGGTGATAGGGTTTGAGTGGTCACACAGTTTCAATTTGGAGTGTCCATCTCAGTCTACTTCCCCCCATTGGACAACGAAATTTTTTCACACAGTTTCAATTTGGAGTGTCCATCTTAGTCTACTTCCCCCCATTGGGCAACGAAATTTTTTTGGCGTGTCGATTGCCGAAATGGCTACATCAACTTCAACTTGACTTGTTTCATTTAGGTATTATCGAGCTACCAAGTGCTGTTTTAGCTACTACGTGCCGTTCTAGCTACTGAAGCAGTCACGCAGCACCAATTGCAATAGCTCGTCGCTGCCGAGCGTGGCGCGCAAGTTCACGCAATAGGCTTCGAAGTGCTGGAACGACACAACGCCGTCTCCGCTGGCCACCTCGAAGTTAAGAGCAAAGTCCTGGAAAACTTGGGCTGCTGAGATGCGACCAAGCACCACGTCTGGATGTCTATTGGCTTGAAAACTCGATGCCAATGCAGCGGGGAAAACACGTCCTTTGCCAGCTGACTGCAACGATGTGTACACTTGCGTGGCGCTGGCCAGACACGCAGGGTTGAGCCTCTCCAAAAGACAGTCGAGCACCTGTCGCAATGGGAGACGGTTGTTTGAGTTGTCATGCCCGTTTACTCTGAGTTGCTGTTGGAGAAAACGTCCACCAGCAGTGGTATTGTCGTCGCCGTTAGCTTGGGGAAAGCGGGAAAGGTGCTCGAACAGCGAACGACCCTGAGACTCGCCGAGTTCAAGACCCAGAGCAGAGTTTAAGGCATCGCAACAGCGAAGATATGTGATGGTACCCGAGCGAGGATCAGCAGCTTGGTGCAAACGGGACCGGAGCTGCACGACGTCTGCCAATGAAATGCTCTGGCGGATACGGTACCGGATTGCGTGAAGAACCATATCACCGGAAAAGGTTGATACAGCTTCAGTACCCAGTGATACACCTTTAGACCGATTCGCATCAGTCATAGCTTTTCCGCTTGCAACATCTTTCAGGGATAGTATTTTTCTCTCTTTGATCAAGTGCACGGGAGCCTCCATCGCAGTTGGTGTGTTTCGAATTCCTGCTGGTGGCGATACCACAGACTGCTGGGAAATACTCCAGGAAGAAGCGGTGCCATTTGTCCTACCTCGCTGGTTATCTTGCTGTTGCTGAGGTTGAGGTGCTAAGTCACCATCAACGTCTGACTTGTGTGAAGACTTAATATTGCCACCGTCGAGGTGCCACACGTTGCAAATCATTTCTTCAAACGCCTTGTCTGAAGCGATACTGGCACTTACGTTGAGATAGTATTCGTGCCATTGATCCCACAAAATTTTCCCACCTTGAGCGCCGCCATCGATGTCGAAAGTCTCGAGAAACTCCCGATACACGTGATCAACTCCTCGCCGTCCTGCCAAAACATCGGGGTGTGCACTTGCATCGAACTCCTCCACAACATCACTAGGTTCTAGTTGGGCTTTCTCCACATCGCGGTGGTTTCTGTTCTTCGACAATTTTGCAAAAGCTTCACGGACACATTCAAGACGGAGTCCAGTTAACGCTGGTCGAACGATGTTGATCAACTCATCCGGTGCAATGCGCCCATCGCCGTCGTTATCGAGATACTGGAACATCAAACGAAGGTCGGCATCAATGAGACCACCTGGTAGTGTTAATTCGCAATCGGCAGCCGCAACACGGAGATCTTGCAGATTCATGGCATTGCCACGAGAAGCCCGAAGCCGCCGATTCAAAGCACAAAATCCTGGCGTGCCCTGAGCTTGCAATACTTTTTTCAGCTTGGATAATATAGCTTGTACCCCTGCAGGATGGAGATGAAATTCACGTCTACCTGGCGATGTCAAACCTGACGTTGCATCTGTTGAAGTGTTTGGTTGCTGCGTTGCCTGAGGTTTACCCAAGCAAGCAGCAATTGAACTGCTCACATTGTTTTTCGCTCGTCGAAGTGTCATACTTGGACTGGGACTAGAGTTGGATGAGGTTAAGTATGCACCCGAGTGGTCCAGGATTTCGTGAACGCTAGATCGTCCAGGGTCTTGCCGCTGAATACCGCGAGTACTCTCCACTGGCGTCGATTTAGCTGTCGTTGTTGGTACATGACCACTGTGGCTTGGTCCTAAATGCCAAGCATTGCGCACCATTTGCTCGAATTGATCGTCTTCGTCGATTGCAGTGCTCACATTTGCGTAATAGCGCTCCCATACGTCAAAGTTCACACGGCGCTGCCGTTGTCGCTCAGCTACTAGACCAAATGTGTCGAGGAACTCTGCGTGTGCCTCACAGTCTGTCTTTCTACCCGATATGACATCCGGTAGCCGTCTGGCATCAAATGACGTAGCGACGGTCGCAGCATCGAGCTCCCCACTACCCGAGCGATCAAGAGCGTCGAATGCCATACGTACTACAAGCTGGCGTCGAGCATTCATGGGTTCCCGTACACCGGCAAGGAACTCAGTGACACTCATTGTGCCGTCGTGGTTGTTGTCAAAGTGGTAAAATAAACTTTGTGCGTCACGTCCGGTGAGATGCACGCCACTACTCTTGAGTGCACGAACAAATTCGTGAAAACCTAGGTTCCCGTCATTGAGTTCGTCAACATAGTCGATATCTGGTCGCCCTGCTGCAAGACGTAGCTGTTGTTGCAGCGTAATAAACCCAGAAAGCCCTCGCTCTTTCAGCCCACAACGGAGAGAGTGAATCGTACGACGAAGCTCCTTAGACTGTTTACTGGTGCCACCAGGAGATCCCGGCATCCCCAAATTTATGGCATTTGAAGGGCTTGTCACACCTGACAGCGGCAAGCGGTCGACCAAGTCTGGCTGAAGAATAGCAAAGGCCTGGTGACTCCCCATTCCTGTGCCTCTGGCACTCCTAGATGTTTCGCCAGTAGTAGTTAATGTGGACTGGCGAACTGAGTTTCCTGCAAAAGGACTTCCACGTGAACTGTCAGTGAGAATCGGTGGAGGTGCACGACTTTTATTTATCGCTTGAGGTGAGCTTCCAGTGGATGGTAATCTCCACGTGTTGCGCACAATGAGCTCAAACAGGTCGTCATCGGGAACAAGGAAGCTAACATTGTGGTAGTACGCTTCCCATTGTCGAGGAAAAATTTTCCCTTGGGTACTGGTGTCTCCACTGCTTTCGTCCATGTCAAAGTTCTCGATAAATTCGCGAAAGCATTGCTCTTCACTTTTGCGCTGTGCTATCACGTCTGGATGACGACTTGAATCGTACCTTTGAACAATGTCGCAGGCATCTAACAAGTCAGTTCCAGCCTCTCGTGCTAAAATTTGATAAGCTGCATGAACAAGACGCTGTCGCCGAGCACTCATGGTTCCGCGCATCAAATCTAGAGCAGCTTCAACAGGAATACAACCTGTTCGGTCGCTATCTAAATGCCTGAAAAGACCACGAAGATCCGCATCACTGAGTGGGGTATAGTTGGGAATTGTTGCGCGATTGGTCTCGTACGAACTTTGGAGAGCGCGACGAAACTCACCTAGTGTTAGTTTTGCGTCGCCGTCTCCATCACCCAGGCGTAGACAACGTCCGAGTTCTACAAGTGCCTGAAGTCCACGTGCACGTAAGCCAGACTGCAATTTACGCAGAACTGAAGCCGCTCCAGGGTCAAGTGTATCAACGGATAGTCCAGATCCCGAGCGAACACTTGATACCGACGATGGTGGTGATGTGACTTCAGTGAGGCAAGCTGCAAATTGAGAACCCTTGAGAAAATCGTTGGTAGTGCGTGTTGCTGTTCCTCTCGGTGAAGCATCTGGATCCATTGGTGAGAAGCATAAGCTGTTCGAGCGGTGTTGATCCAGTGAAGGAGCTGTCGTGGATATAGAGAGCACCACTTTCGCGTTGTTGCTAGTGTTTTGGTTGTTCTGGAGAGCTTGAAACAAAGACACCGGGGCAACAGAAGCTGGAGCGGGTGGTGCGATTGAGTCCATTCGCGCGTTAAGATCAGCAACTCCAGCAGCTTCTTGAAGTGAGCACCGCAAGTCAGCGTGCCATACTCGCTTCATCAACAGTTCAAAGTACTCGTCGCTAGGTGCTTGAGCAGCTACACACTGGAAATACGTCAACCATTGGGTCCAGCTCACAAAAGCAGTACCGGTCCGACGTGCTGCAGTCATGAATGCTGTCTGGAATTCTCGAGCTACTTGATCAGCAGTTTGTTCACCAAACATAACAGCTGGGTGACGTCCAGCATCATGTGCTGCTACTATATCTTGCAGTGCGAGGTACCCAACACCTTTGCGATCCAACACGTCGAATGCCGATTGTACAAATTCTAGTTTTCTACTAGTCAACGCCCCCTACAACCCACATTGCTTACGTTAAAAGGCACATCAAGTACAGATAAATTCGAGAATCACGCACAAAGATGAGATTTTTGATCGCATCTGCTGTTACTCGACCGTCCTCTTCGGCATTTTGGCAAAGTCGTTGAGTTAGAGCTCGTGCATCCTGTAGCGTTCCTCAAACAATTTCAGAAATCACATTCAAAACTTGGAACGAAACCACAAATCACTTACCACATCCGAAATTGGCACTCGACAGTCATTCAACAACCGTTTAAGTGCGCTATTCGTGAGTCCTCCACTGTCATTTTGCGCCTTCTCCAACGCAAGACTCACATTCACCCACGCACTGTACAACTTGCAATGTCAAATAGTATTCACTTTAAATTCTTGCAGACGCACTCACATTAACCCTTGTGAACGTAGCGAAGAGCGAACAGTATTCAGCAATGCTTGCAGATCCACTTGTTCCGCACATTGCTGCTGTCTTTCCTTCCACTGGGTCAGGGACGCGGTCGACAGCGCCATCACTTGTAACGAATGGAAGTCGAAATGGTGTGCCGAGGTAGCAGCCCCAGAGCAGTTTTCAGATAAAAATACAGCAATTCATCCGCCATCTCCATTTAGAACGCACGAAAGAAAGGTTAACTAGCAAACCACCCATTACCGGGGTTATATATTAATGCATACGTCGCCTACGCTCTTAAAGTCTGGCGGTGTCGAGTCTTGGACGTCTCTGTCTGTTCGTGTTGTTTATAAGGTTCAGTTGTTGGTGGTAGAGTCCGTGTGCTTGAGCAGCGTGTGCATTGTGGGGCCATTGGTGCAGTCGTTGCAAGCTTTGTCGACCACATATCCACCACTGAAGACACGGTCTGAAGCATGTGCGGTATCTGCCGCCTCCATGCCGCCCAGCCAACTGTTGAGCAGCACGAACGCGAGAGCGAAGAGTCCTTGCATGGTGGTGACGGATGCTTAGTACGAAGAAGCTTGCCAATTGCCAAGTGAACTGGTCTGTGCCGGTCTCTACTGCATGTGCGCTGGCCGTTAGACATTGGTCGAAAAGATTCGGTGGGATTCGAGATAGGCCCAGAGATCTGCGACCGCTCTTGTAGCATACAAAGCCCAAGTTGTATGCCGTTACAGAGTGAAAATCTCGCTGGTTGTCATGTCAGCGACGCGAAAGATGCGTTTGCACAGTGCGAAATGTAGCTATCTACGAGAAAAGATGTTGCCTTTCGAAGCGGCGTGGTCGTCTGCTTGCAACAGGCGACGCGTTGCATGCTGGTTGGCAGCGAAAGTTTGGAGACCTTCATCTTGTCGTCAAAGTCTGTCGATGGACAATTCGGCTTTGATTCCCTCTTTCCAAACTTACGACGACTGCAGTTCACATCTCCAACGTTCGTAAGATACGAAATACATGACCAGAAGTAACGTTTACTTTCTTATCGGCTCAGATCACGAGGTCATGCTTAGTGGCAGGGTGAAGTCAAGTTAGAGAAGATTGACGTCTGATCTATCGATCAATAACAAGCAAAATCATGTGCCTACAGTTAAAACACGTCGGGTATTAGATACATGTAATGGTACAATTATGGAGAATGCGTTCAA
>PCFV01000466.1:0-25300 GCA_002812785.1 Phytophthora litchii | reverse complement strand
GCTCAGCGTTTAGCCGAGACAACTCCGAATGCATACTGCCCTAACCAGTTTGATAATGTTGCGAACATGAAAGCACACTATGAAGGCACAGCACCGGAGATCTGGCAACAAGTTAATGGAGAAATTGACGGATTCGTGACTTCAGCGGGAACTTCGGGAACAATTGCTGGTATGTCGAGATTCTTTAAAGAGCAGAACCCGGATGTGAAGGTGTGGCTTATTGATCCGGAAGAGACTGCGGCCATGTCCGTGTTTATCAACAATGATCGATCAACGAGCACGATTCAAGATGGTTTCGAGGTCGTACCAATGGCACAGAGATCCACGATCGCTGAAGGTGTGGCGGCACTCTCGCGTGTGACTCAGAACCTTCGCGAGTCGGTTGTTGACCAGGGAATCACTGCTACAAACCAAGAGATCGTCGACATGGCTTACTTTCTGCTGCGTAACGATGGCATTTTCGTTGGTCCCAGTAGTGCATTGAACGTCCTTGGGGCTGTGAAGATGGCGCGAGAGCTTGGTCCAGGTCACACTATTGTGACGATTTTGGCTGACGCTGGAGTTCGCTACGGCAGCAAACTTTACAATGAAGACTGGCTCAAGGAGAACAATCTGCTGCCCCAAGAAGCGGCCACCAAGAAGGGATCCGATTCTCTAGACTTTGTCGGTGATCTCACATTCCCAGTGATTGTCTAACCTTCACCAGGCAGACAATTGAATTCTTAATAGACGTGTCCTAAGTGAAAGGATTGGACAGCGTGGAGTAAACTTTGGTTGAAGTAAACATCGCGATGACGCATCATTTTGATGAGTGACCTGAGTCAGCAAGATCTCGTTGTGAAAGTCTCATTCTTCAATTCGCCACCTCTTAGACACATCAACGTTAATCATGTCTAGCCTCAAGACCTTTTCAACTGCTGGTTCCGTCGATCTCCTCGCTTCCGTAGGCAACACACCGCTGCTAGAGCTTACTACGCTCTCCAAACTCACTGGCTGCAAGCTTCTCGCCAAAGCAGAATATACCAATCCAAGTGGAAGCATTAAAGACCGTGTGGCCAAGTCATTGATCCTAGATGCTGAAGAGCGTGGCCTGATCAAGCCAGGAGGAACCATCATCGAGGCTACTGGCGGCAGTACAGGTGTTTCTCTCGCTCTTCTTGGTGCTTCTCGAGGCTACCAAACTCTGCTAACTATGCCGGATAACACAGCAAAAGAGAAGATACAGATGATGAAGACCATGGGTGCTGAAGTCCGTGTGCTCCCTACCACGTCCATGGCCGACAAGCAAAATCATTTCTTCCATGTAGCTCAGCGTCTCGCAAAGGAGACGCCGAATGCTTATTGTCCCAATCAGTTCGACAGCCCAGCTAACATGCGGGCTCACTATAATGGCACCGCTCCCGAGATCTGGAAACAGGTTGGAGGTGAGATCCATGGCTTCGTCTCTTCAGCAGGAACATCGGGGACTATCGCTGGGAAGTCGACGTTCTTTAAGGAGAAGAATCCCGACGTGAAGGTGTGGCTTATTGATCCTGCAGAGGTCGCGAACGTTGCGATGTTCATCAACAATGATCGATCCACGGGGACAATGGAGGATGGCTTTGAGATGATGCCTACAGTTAAGGGATCGTCTATTGCGGAAGGTGTTGCAGCACTCACTCGTGTAACTAGCAATCTTCGCGAAGCTATCATTGACAAAGGCATTACAGGTATCAACCAAGAGATCGTTGATATGGCTTACTTCTTGCTACGCCACGATGGGATCTTCGTTGGTCCGAGTAGTGCTCTGAATGTACTGGGAGCGGTCAAAATGGCGAGAGAACTCGGTCCAGGACACACCATCGTGACAATCTTGGCGGATGGAGGGGTTCGCTACGGAAGTAAGTTGTACAACGAGGAATGGCTCAAAGAGCACGAGATGCTACCGCAAGACATTGCCACGAACAAGAATGCCTTGTCATTAGACTTTGTACGAGAACTGGAATTCCCGACGACAGTTTAAAATCATTGGGGTTTTCATCTTGGTCGAAATCTCGACAAGAACGATTGTCCTCCACTTTTCGCTTTCTTACTACGCTTTGTTTTGCGCTTGTGGGAATTGGCAGCACTAACCTCATCCACAAGTCTTTCACGCTCTCGTTCCTTCGCTCGAAGTACCAACATTTGCCGAAAGTGTTCCCGTGCTCGTTTCGATCGCCATGCACATTGAATTTTCACAGCACAGGCGAATTTCTTTGCCTCGAGTTGAATGGGCTTCATGTCATCGTACTCTTTCTTACGAGTAGCGATTACATGTACACGAACTGTTGGGTCTTCGTACGTGTTCTTAGGATGACCATGACGCATGATGCGGCCTGTTGCCAAGTCCTCGAAAATGTAGTCCGGATTATCATCTTCGTCGACAGTATTCTCGCTTCGTTCTTGATGACGCTGACGCCGTCGCAGCAATCGTCTTTGACGACGGTATTCCTTCTCGAGGCTCTCCTCGACATCTTCATCATCGCTTTCAATTCGTTCGTAGGTAGTGTCGGGGGTGCCTGGTTCGACTATGGGCGACTCATTCTCAGTGCCGTCAGTAAGTATTCGAGGGGTTCCCTTTCCAAACACAATAGCCCGGGTCTTCCTCCTTTCTTTGGACTTCACACGCTTGACACGAATACGCTTCCATCGGTCGGTGAGTTTCGTGACGGGAACCAGCTCCGTGATTGCGATGCCGTCAAGAACAACTCGAATCAACCCGAACCGATCCTCAGGTACTTCTACGATAATGGCCGAGTTGATCGGCTTCTCATCTTTCTTCGGCAATACTTTCACATAGAGGCCATCCTCGTCGGTGAGTTTGCCATTTTGGTCGTTATCGTCGTCTGATTCACTTTCCTTGTTACTCGTTGAAAGCACCATCGGTTTGAGCTGAGAAAGCATTCGTGGCAGGAATCGTTTGAATGCTCCGTCAGTTGAGAAGGCTGCACACATTTCATCTTGTCGAGCTATCTCCTTGAGCTCATTGATGCTGGTTCCTTTCGGTTCACGGCGATAATTACCAGCAGGGAAGTCCTTCTTGGGGTAGAACTGAAATGAGACAGCGCACTTCTGGGCAATGCTTGGCGCTACTATCACCTCTCGTCCAGGACGACACCAACGGGGTAAACTGATAGCGCGAGTAAAAAGATAGAGAAAGTAGTTGCGTTGAATCACAGTAGCAGCTCGTCGACGTAGTCTTAGGAGATCCTGGAAAATGCGGTATGCTCGTCGACCACGCCAAATTCTCTGAATTAACGTTGCCGAGTCGTATTCTAGTTGAGTGCGTAGCAAAATCTTCCATCGCAGTTCATCTTTTTCCATGAGAAAACACTCGGCTCGACGTAAGCCTTGCAACTCGGATGAAGAAAGTGTTCTAGGATTTAGCAAGTAGCCAGGTAATACCCAGTGCTTTTGTGAATTGAGAAAAACAGGTGTGCCGTCCATGAGTGCTTGTGTTCTCGTTGTCACGTGGGTTTCCGATAGTTTGACAATGAATCGGTTGCGTGTAGCTAACTCCTGCTCCAGCTCCGAGAAAGTGTGCTGCATTGTCTGAAGACGGATGTGCATATCATGTTGGGCTTCCTTGATCTCATCAAGTTTTCGTGTCAACTCAAAATTTGTTTTGAATAACTGCGGTGATACTGAGATCAACGCAACAGAAGATTTGCGCTCCGTATGAGGCGATTCGGTTGAAACAGGTTGCTGAGGAACCTTGAATTCAACTGGGTGACGAAGATACATGACAAACCAAAGCACGGGGTTTTCTGGCGCGATGAGAAGCAGATTTACAAGTGCTCGAACTATTTCATCGATCACCATGTCGAAATAAGTGCCTAAATCTCGCTGAGCTCGAAGCTCCAGACGAAGTTGTTCTGAAAGCCATTCCGACTCGGTCTCCAATTCCGCTAGGTGATTGAAAGTAGACTCACCACTTGAGGATGCCGCTGACTTCAGATTTTCAAGTTTTTCGGGAAACAATGGCACTTTACTGGTATCGAGGCTCCAATTCGATTGCACTGATGGCTGCTCCCAGGCAAGAAATGCATGATCCGTTCTTTTCAGACGGCGTTCGCGACCCACAATCTTCAACTCTTGCTCCAGGGCTATAATTTTTCGGATTAATCGTTTGCTTTCTACCTCGTCTTGCTTGGTATCACGGAGTGCACTCTGAATCACCCTTCGTTTCCTGTGCATCTCGAGGATCAAATTCTCCGACACAGTGTTCTGGACTTCGTAGCCTAACTTGCACTGAGAAACATTGACAATTTCAATCATTAGTACCAACAGGTAGAACTTTAAAACGAGTGACATACTGCATGTCGTAAGTAGTCTGCAAGCCATGGTAGCGGAGATAGAGGTCGTGCCATGACAAGTTCGTTCACGCCATCCGAAATGTGCTGGAGTAGCTGTATGACCTCCACATTTTCCAAATATGCCGAATTCGGTCGTTTGGCTGCATGCACTTGTGGTAAAAGCTTTTCCAACCATTGTTGACGTCTCTGTCTGCATCGTTCTACCTTCTCCTTGCTCAGCCGTGACATATCGTCACTCCACCGTCCCTTCACGTACTAGCCACGATTCAAACAGTTTGGTGGTAGGCTCAGTAAACTTGAAACATACAGGATATATATTACTTGAAGCGACTACTGTATGCGGAGCTGAGTAAACAGCACCGATCCTCATAAGCCGTATAGCCGACTACGGGCTATCTCCTTTTTGTCCGGAAGGATAGTCATGGGAAAAAGTCAAACTATCAGCAAAAGTGGAGGTCGTCTATTCCGAGTCGCTCGTCTCCTTGGATTTTTTCTTCTTCTTTTTCGACTTCTTCTTTTCCGGAGATTCGCCAGCCTCATTCACCTCCGCCTCCTCTGCGTCGCGCTTGTGCTTCTTCTTCTTCTTTTCCTTTTTCTCCTTCTTGTGCTTCTTCTTCGGAGCTTCATCCTCCGAAGCCTCCTCCTTCACTTCCTCCTTAATCTCCTCGACAAGAGCCTTCTTGTCATCCTTGCTGTACAGCTCCGACACTTCAGCAGGTGTGTTCTCGTTCACCTTGCCATACTTGCCAATCTTGCCTTCTTTCACTAGTCCCTTGACCTTTTGAGCCATAGGACCCAAGCCCCAGCGACGAGGATACGTGTCACGCTCCATAATCACACGCTTGATCTTGGCCACAACGCCGTGGTCGCACGTAGCCATCACAGCAGTAGTCATTTGCGCAATAGCGACAGCAATGGCTTCGCCCTTGGTGGTCATGAGCACAACTTCCTCACCCACATCAATGTCGTCCGCGAAGCGCAGCAGACCTGGGATCATGAACTTAGCTCCGTAGCAAATGGCATTGACCGAACTGTCCTTCACTACAATACGCTTGTACGTCGTGAGCAGTACTTCCAGCGGCCGCACAATGCGTCGCAGATACGATTCATCCTTGTACGTGTCGTACTGGAACTGCGCATCCAACACATCGTGCATCGTAACCATCGAGTCGTTCTCCCCCAAAACACCCGAGCGCACACGTCGTAGCTCTTGCATGTGGCCTCCAACACCCAACACAAGACCCAAGTGCACACACAATGTACGGATGTATGTACCAGCTTCACAGCTCACATGGAAGATACCAAGATGACGATCTTCATCATATTCAATCAACTTGGACTCGTAGATCGTACGGATACGCAGTTGACGTTTCACAGCGGAAATAAGCGGTGGACGTTGGAACAGAGCTCCCGTCAACGTCTCAATCGCTCTTGCGAGCTTCGCTTGGCTCTCAATCGCACTGTGGAGACGCACAACAGCCACATACTCTTTACCAGCTCCTTGTTGAGCCTTCACAAGGCGTGTAGCACGATCCACACACACAATGAGACAGCCAGTGACCTTGGGATCCAATGTGCCGGAATGTCCAGTCTTTTCGACGCGTAAAATGCGACGAATCCAAGCCACAACCTCGTGCGACGAGGGATTGGCCGGTTTGTCCAGATTGATGACTCCGTAACGCACATAGTCGCTGAGGTTACGCTTGAGTGGGGACGAACTGCAGGCGATGGGCGTGTAGTGCCCCGTGCGCACGTTCAGTTGGTGGTAATTCTTGAGCAATAGCGGCCATTTGCTCGTGTCCAAGGCGGGTGTGTGACTCTCGGGGGCGATGAGGTCTTTGCCCTCCGTCTCGGCCTTGAGTTTCTTCTTCTTGCTCTTCTTCTCCACGTCAGCAGCCGTCATGATCGAGGGTTACACCAAATGGAAATGACCTGAAGCCTTGGAGTCTGAACCAGAGAGATCTGTTGGTTGTGAATGCGTCATGTGGACCACGTGTATTGGTGTAGTGTACATTAATAATAGGAGTACACTTGTGCACTTGGTTTTTGTATGGAACGTACCCCTGTCACTTTCAAAGACGAAGAATGGGACGACAATTGAAATTCCATGAGCAGAAGCTGCTGCGGAAGGTTGATCTGTTGGAATGGAAGAAGGAGAATAACCTGCATGAGATCAAGGTGATTCGACGCTACCGTATTCCAGACCGAGAGCAGTACCACAAGTATAACCGGCTGGTGGGCCACATTTCTCGTGTGGTTACACGTCTCAAGAAGCGGCCAGCCAATGATCCCTATCGTGTCAAGACGACGACTGCGTTGCTGGACAAGTTGTATCATATGGGACTGATCCAGACCAAGAAGAGTCTGCTCAAGGCTGAAGAAGTGAACGTCTCGGCCTTCTGTCGTCGTCGACTGCCTGTGGTGATGGTGCGTGTCAAAATGGCTGAAAGCATCAAAGAAGCCACGACGTTCGTGGAGCAGGGACATGTCCGTGTGGGCCCGACGGTTGTGACCGACGCGGCCTTTCTAGTGACCCGACCGATGGAGGACTTTGTCACGTGGGTGGACAGCTCCAAGATTAAGAGAACGATCATGAAGTACAACGACAAGCTCGACGACTACGACCTGCTTGGAAACTAGGACTCAGATGCAACTGCGATTGGGGTTTTCGACACGTTTGCTTAATGCACATGCTTTTAGATTTTTTGGTGCTTCATCCCGTGTTTTGTGGCCGTTTGGGTGTGTTGTTGGGATGATGCAGGTTCATGGGATGCCACGGACATTGAGATGCTGTCTCTCACTTTTAGTTTTCCGAGCTCCTGCGTTGTTTCAAGGTATGCGTGGTGTTTTCCGTTCAAGTATTGCAGTGTTGCTGTTGCAAGCTGCATCGTGGAGTGCGGTGTCTGCAGTTCTTCCAGTAGTCAAAGAGATTGTCAGCGGTACCATATTCCGTAAAACCAACTATGTGACGGTGGATCAGTACACGTTGAGTATTGCAGCATCGTCAGCTATTGTGGAGATCGACATGTTGTCAATGGAGACTGCAGACAACGTGACCTTCACTGATGTGAACTCGGATTGCGACTCGGCATACTTCGATCCCCAAGTTTACCTGTTTCAGAAAAATACTGACGGCTCGTTGACCTTCGTGGCAAGCAACGATGATGCTGGTGATGATAACCCCGCGTACGCCAGTCGCGGGCGCACTGACGGTTCAGTGACTTCACAAGACTCGTACTTGATTCGACAGCTCAGTCAAGGCACATATCTACTCGCTGTCGGTCGTTATCCGCTCAGCCAAGCTGCTGCAGCTGCAGGTCAGAGCACTGACAGCGTCGACGCCTTTACTCCGTACGTCTGCATGGCACGGAAGGCCAGCTACGGCAACTACAAGATGACGGTGCGCACGCAGTCCTCAGTCACCTCCAACACTATTACCAAGAAAGCCAACTCGTACGTAGGAAACAGTTGCAACGTGTCTCCGTCCGTCACTGCCGAGTGTGTCTACTATTTGCCTGCAAACATCGGGAGCAACATTCTCAAGACGTGCAGCTATGACAAGACCATCTATTAATTCCACCAACCTCATTCCATGTAGTACCTCACTCCTAAAACACTACCATCTTAAAAACACCTTACCATCCTAAAAATGTTTTACCATACTAAAAACGTTTTACCATAGTACACTTTACACATCCAGAACTTCAAGTTGGTACAGCAGCCAACTTCAAAACGAATATCGACGTTTGTATCCAACTTAACATTATAATCAAATATTAAAGGCTAAATGGGTAGTATTATCCATTTTCGAGGATAATAACATAGAGGTTATAAAGTATATGGTTTTGCTCTTTGAAGGGCAGACTACTGATCCACTTCGCGGTTTGGGTTCGTGGATCTTCACTTGACTTGCATCATTCCGCAATTTGCGCTCCAAGTGACAAGTGACCAACACTCTCGGCGATGACCAAGGCCAAGCAGCTCGTAAAGGACGGCCACAACATCGTGGCCGACATGGTGGAGGGCATGGCGCAGTCGCATCCGCACCTGGTGCTGGAGCCCACGGAGCGCGTGCTGATGCACCGCGACTACGCTGCCATTCGCGAGCGCCAAGTGACGCTTATCTCGGGCGGTGGAAGCGGCCACGAGCCCACACACGCCTGCTACATTGGCGAGGGAATGCTCATGGGCGTGGTCTGTGGCGGCGTGTTCGCCTCGCCCTCGACGCAGCAGGTTCTGACAGCTATTCGACTGGCTGCGGGCCCTCATGGCTGCCTCGTGGTGGTCAAGAACTATACCGGCGACCGCATTAATTTCGGGTTGGCTGTAGAGCAGGCCAAGGCCGAAGGCTTCAAGTGTGACATGGTGGTGGTCGGGGAAGACGTGGCTGTGGTTAATGCCAATGCAGGACGCCGCGGACTCAGTGGAACTGTCTTCGTGCACAAGCTAGCAGGTGCTGCAGCTAAAGCAGGAAAAGATCTGTCAAGTCTTGTACAAATGGTGAATGGTTTAATGGGGGAGAGCAAGCTGGGTACAATGGGTGTGGCTATCAAACCCTGCACGCTTCCAGGGCAGGAGGATACTTCTCGGGAGTGGGGAGACAATGAGATGGAAGTGGGCCTTGGAATTCACGGCGAGCCAGGTGTTGCCAAGTGTGAACAGCAAGATGTGCCATCGTTGTGCAAGATGCTGATCGAGAAGATTACGACTGATACAACTTCAGTAGGACTGGCATTGAAGCAGGGTAGCAGAGCAGTACTCATGGTCAACAACTTGGGATCTACGACGGGTATGGAGCTGTACGTCGTGGCCAAGTACGCAATGGACGCACTACGAGCCAAGGGCATTGAGCCAGAACGCGTGATGGTTGGTTCCTTCATGACAGCTTTGGATATGGCAGGGTTTTCGTTGTCACTGTGGAACTCGAACGGAGATGCAGGAATGCTCGCGTTCTTCGATGCTCCTACGTCAGCGCCGGCGTGGACGTATTCACCCTTCGACCTCTCCCAGTCAGCGATATCTGGTCCGTTCATCAAGGCAGAAGTCCCTGTTCAGGCCCAGAAGACGTTCGAGCGCCCGACGGAACTCTCCAATAGCGGACGTCTGCTTGAGAAGTGTATCCTCGCAGTATGCGATATTCTGATCAAGAACGAGCCACAGCTCACGAACTGGGACACCAAGGTGGGCGATGGTGACTGCGGCACCACATTCAAGAATGCGGCGGAAGCTATCCTCGCCGACCTAAAGACACGCTACCCCCTGAACGACGCTACACAGACTTTGCGTGCACTTGCTGACTCTGTGGGTCGCAGTGCTGGTGGTACTTCTGGCGTGCTGTACGTCATTTTCCTTACCGCTGGATCTCTTCACCTCGAGAGCTGCAAGGACACCGATACCAGTGCGTGGATTGGAGCTTTTCGTGCTGGAATTAGCGCCGTTCAAAAGTATGGTGGCGCCAACGAGGGATCTCGCACTATGGTAGATGCCCTCCTCCCATCACTGCGTGCTCTTGACAACCCAACCTCGAAGACCACTACAGAGCTGGTTACGGCTGCTGCCAAAGCAGCCCAAGAAGGTGCTGATGCTACTGCTCAAATTTCCACCAAGCAAGCATTCGGCCGCGCAGGATACGTGGGTGAGGAATTTGGTGCGGGTATTCCCGACCCTGGTGCTAAGGCTGCTGCGTTTTGGATCCAAGCTGTCGCAGACACAGTGAGCTCGAGCTAAGCTGAAGACGTATGAGCGCCACACACAACGTAAATGATGGTATGTCACTAGCCTATATTTGATGGGCGCAATGAAGTCATGTTTCGACGTTCAGCAAGGTTAACGTTCATTCCGACGCGCGAAAGTATCTTCTTGACTGACCCTTGTCGTACACCAAATTACCTCGACAGAAAGAAACATCAAGCAAGCTCCGGATGATCTTAATTGGTGGGTCGCGCTGGAATTGGTAGCGACGACGCTCCTGGATGCTTCAGTTCATTGTGGAGATTGCTTTGAGCTTCATCTGCCAACTGAAGAATCATGTTGATTCGGGTACTTGTTGCTCTTTTCCGACACTAGAATACTAAGGCCGAGTCACCTTCGACAACAATGAAACACTCATGACAACTGTCTATCAACGAGTGTCCCGCGTGGACAACGACTTTTGAATACAATCCCAAAAGGCTCTGTGAAGAACGAAAGTGTTAAAGCAAGTTTTAATGGTGATGCAGTTTATTGGTGCAGATTACCCTGACACGGTTGTTTTGCTCGATTGAGACATCGATGCACAAGTGACGAAACATTGAAATTGTTATAGCCAGCAACATCGGAACATGCAACGTCAGTGAGTCTATCGTTTTGGTAGGCTCCGCTTCATCAGCGCGCAATGAACCGGTGGATAAAGTGTAAATGTATTCCATTCCACATGATGTTTTCACATTGTCACTGAGCCACATAACACAACAGACACTGTAGCCATGTCCAGTTGGTCCGACTAGGTCCTCTATTCGAAGCACTTTCTGAATCCATATTTCTTGATTAAAGTATGCTGACCGCCCATCCCACCGAAATCGAGTCAGACGCGAAAGCACCACCAACGTTGTGCTAGTCTCCGCTACCATGGGCGGTACGGTGGAAAACGACGTCGGCTACGTGATTTCACCGGAAGATCAACTGCAAAATGACCTGAATAGCTACGTCATCTCTCCCCAAGAGCAGCGACAGAATTTTTCCATGCTGGAGACGGCATCAGCATCGCACAGTGATGATGGTAGCAAATACGAGGCTGCAGTGCTACCATTTCGTCCGAGTTCCGGATCCGACACAAGTTCCGTAAATTTTACTGACTCTTTGATGGTTGTGGGGAAGCAGCTCCCGTCGGGAAGAGCTGTAGCAGCCCTGGATCTCTTTGCGCGTGAAAATGTTGGATTGCTCATTAACTACATTGCAGTTGGTGCGGTTCATGGACTCTTTCAAGCTCTAATCTATCCGTACTTGAACGTGTATCTGAACATGGATGACTACTTGGCGTACTCGGCGGAAAAGTGGTTAGCGGTGCCATGGATGCTCAAAGTTTTTTTCGCAATGTTGTCTGATGGAGTCCCTATCAAAGGTTCACGTCGACGAGCATACATGTTGATTGGATGGGGAATTTGTTTCCTGTTTTCATTTATCTTAGCTGTTATGCCTACTGAGACACCGTATTTGACGAATGGAGTTGTGAGCAATAGTGCGGCTGCGGAGGCTGGAAACAAATATGTGGCCATGTTCGTGATCGCAACGTTCGGATACGTGCTAGCAGATACTGCGAGTGACGGCATGCTGGTCGAGTTTGCACAGCTACACCAAGCGAGTGAACAGCAGCAAATGCAGTTTCATCACCAACAACGAGAGCTGGAAGGGGATATCAACCCCTTGCCAATGCCACCCCCAAGAGCTTCAGGGCCGACTTACGTCGTCACTACTCTCTTCGCAGTGCGGTATCTAGCTCAGTTCTTAATGATGTTCTTTGTGGCATTCATGTGCAACAGTGACTCATATGGAGGCACTTTTGGATGGGGTGCTTCAGTCAACGGCATGGTAGTCATTGCTGTACTGGTGTCGGCAGGAACCATTGCAGCTACGTGGTTCTTCCTGCTGGAAGACGAAAACCCGGCAGGATACAATGTTCACATCTTAACTCTGCGCGAGTGGAAGCTAATCGCATACAAGCTGTTCCACCAACGTGCAATAGTTCAGCTGATGGGGTACATGTTCCTCTCGCGACTGTGCTTCACGTATTATGCCACGTCG
The DNA here is from genome assembly GCA_002812785.1 of Phytophthora litchii. Lineage (NCBI taxonomy): Eukaryota > Oomycota > Peronosporomycetes > Peronosporales > Peronosporaceae > Phytophthora > Phytophthora litchii. The sequence goes on along the minus strand of PCFV01000466.1, from coordinate 13,187 downwards.
GCCAAGGCTATCTACGAATACTGGGTATCAGCAGGAACCATGATGACCAATATTTTCTCAAGTTTGAATGCTGCTGTATTCGCTGGAACAGCGCTTTTGATCGGACATGGACGTATGATTCGGATCTTACAAAATCTTGGCTGGAGACAGACTGTAGCAGGTTCAGTCGTGATCTCCGCCGCGCTTGTTCTAGTCTTGGCGCTCTTCACAGTTTACAATGTGATACGTGTCGCCGCTATCACACTGCTAATGGAGCAAGTCATTGTCATTTTCGAGGCACTCGCATATTTCGTGGCACTGCTTGCGACAGTGGCAGTTGCTGAACCTGGAGTCGAGTGTACATCGTTCAGTTTTATTGTCACGATGGGGAACCTCGCCATTCCTTTCGCGACTTCGCTATCACAGGCCATCGGGGAGCATTTCGATGTATACGATTCGGAATACGAGGCAGATTCGAGTCATGCACGAGCTCAAGCCATGTACTGTTTTCTCGTTGCAGTGATCGTCCGTGCACTGCACCTTACGCTGCTGCCTCTACTCCCGGATCGTGCCGAGGCTGCACGTGCACTGAAGCTCTCTCGCTTCACAGGAAGAAAAGGCTCGGTGATCGTGCTCATGGCTGCCATTTGTGCGGGATTCATGATTTTCTGGGCACTGTTAACCACCGCTCTTTCATCCTTCGAACGCACTTCATGCCTCAATGTTGCTGGAGGTGAAGGCTGCTAGCAAGATGACAACCCAGTTACAACAGTCGAAAAGGCTGTACTCCATCCTCATCTTACACATACACCGTGTCCCTTGCTTAATTGGTATAAGAGGAGTTTACGTTTTTCCTTCATAGTGTGGTCTCTTTCACGGTACATATCTGCTCATTCGTGTTTCGCGACAAAATTGGTAACCAGAAATGCCATGTGATGACTTACTGACGCATCGTGTGGTGGCTTGGTACCAACGACAATAGTATTATAAGTGACTTCGACTGAAAAGCGCCATCGCTGCCATCTTCGTCTGCTGCACTTGGATTTCTTCTTGCTCCGATATAACCTCATTTTTATCAATACCTCTTTAGCTGTAAAAGGTTCATACAGAACGTAAAGTATCGATTAGAGTTCGGTCATCAAATAGAGTGTCCTTCGGTAGGAGTGCGGTATAACAGAGTACTAAAAAATAGATGGCGATCGAATAGAGTGCGGTAACCTTCAGCAACTTTTCAAAATGCGGACAGTGCAACTGAAATCGCTGCTCTAGACACCAAGTTTACCCTTGTAGGAACAGTAGCTCTCACTTCCATTTGTTCTATCACTCCAACGCTGCACCAATCACTCACCAAACCTCTTATGCATTCCTCAGCCTCCGTTTTCCCATTCTACCTTATCTTCAAGCAGGAGTTGTGGGAATCTACAAGTCCTCTAAGGACAACCTCTGCAAAATCATTAAAGGGTGGAATTCTCGGACACTGTTCGCTACGCTAGAGGCGAGAATCCTCGCCCATCCGGAGTTGAGCTCGTGGCAACATGGATGAAGAAAGCGTGGAGGCAGACGCCGGATAGCGTTGTCGAGAAAACGTCTCGATGGGTGGGTTTAATGATGATCTGCTTCATGGCACATCGCCCACCGATGTGTACAGAACAAAGTTCCGCATGGCCTGGGGACTCCGTGGCGACAACAAGGTTGACAGCGACAATGAGAGCTTTGAGGACTTCATAGAGACACGTCATCGAGGATTAACCAGCAGCAAAAAAATATGTTAGTCAAAGGAGCTTGTTTAATACGTACACGGAGACTTGTCATTTTAGCACGGAGAATTACCGCATTCGATGGAAATCAAACCCGCGACAACCCTGCTCCCACAAGGGGCCCGCCCGATCTGCAGTCTCGTTCAGAATTGTGCGCATTGAATAGAGTGCGCTAATGCACTCTATAAAAATCAAAGGCGGCCCTTTATTCCGTATTATGCTAGTTGGTGTCAAAGGGTTAACCCATTGAGGATAATTAGCCCGAATATCTGCCAATCACGTCTATTCATTGCACCGAGCATTTCGAACATGGGCGGCGGCGGACTGCGCATCTTGCCGCATAAGAAGTGGCATGTGTGGAGGCGTGACAACATTGAGCGCGTGCTACGGGACGAGCGTGAACACGAAGAGAAACAACAGATATTGGACGCGAAGGAACGGCGACTAGCGCAGGAGCGACGCGCCCAGGAGCTTCTGGAACCCGACGATCAAGCGCCACTCCAGCACATTAACCTCTTCCAGGCGGAGGAGGCACAAGCAAACAGCAGCGGTCGTGTAAAGGACAGGAAGAAGGAAGCTGATGATACGTTGAGACAACACGGAAGACTTCCCTGGTATGCTCAGACTGAAGATGAGGTCAAAGAACCGACAGCAAGACAAGAACGCAAGCGGAAAAGGTTAAACAGCAGGTAGAAGGAGGTTAATTGCCTTATTGACGTTGTGGTTGCTGGTTGCAGAGAACTGGAGGTGGCTGATCCGTTGCAGCACATGCGTCCGAAAGAACGTCCATTATTTGCTGCTCATAAGGAGCGAAGATTGATTGCTATTGAAGAAGAACACCTTGCAGGAAGTGATCGCAGGAAGTATTCTGGCAGATATGCCCGTTCGTCGACATCTCCAGAACGAAATCAACGTAGTCGTCGAAATGAGGAAGAGCACAAACAATTACAGAAGCGAAGCAAACACTACAAAGAAAAGAAAAACAAGAGCAAGCACAAAATGAGCAAAAGAGGAGCTCTGTTGCAGGAGCTGCGTCGTGAACGAGAAGATAGAGAAGCAATGGAGCGAAGACGCGCTGAAAGACTCATGTATGGATGAGAATGAAAGACATTGTGTTTGGTTGAAAAGCATTTCATTATGGCATTCCCGTTTTGCAGTCGAAAGACTGCGTTGTGAGCTAGAGTTAGACAACTTAGTTGTCCTTCTCCACCTTCTTAATACCGCGAAGACGGCCAGTACGGCGGGCGGCAATAAGACCGACCTTCTTACCAGCAGGGGCATCACGACGCACGGTCGAGGGGTGACCAATGTGCTGGTGGTTACCACCACCGTGGGGGTGCTCCACGGGGTTCATGGCAACACCACGCACCTTGGGCCACTCGTTACGCTTGACGCGGTACTTGTGAAAGGCACGGCCAGCCTTAAGGATAGGCTTGTCGGTACGGCCTCCGCCAGCAACCACACCAATCATAGCACGGCACCTGTAGATAAATTCCCATAAGCGAGCACACACGTCAGTTCTAGTTCACAGTCTTCCCCTCCTATCGACGACAATTCTCCTTTGCACCCATCACAATAGGATACTTACTCACCGCACAAGGCGGGAAAGAATGATAGCACACACACGTTGATGTAATAACATCAACGGCGCGAGCGTTCTCTCCTTATTGGGGACTAAAGAGAGACGCCGCCGTGCCTCGAGACCTTAAAAGGTCTCGAATCATTGTCTCGATCACAAATCAAGCAGCAACTTACGCCGAAGGGACGGTCTTCTTCGAGCCCGAAGGCAGACGCAGCTTGGTCTTGCCCTTGTCCTCGTCGTGGGTCACAATCACAGCGTAGTCACCCGAAGCACGAGCGAACGAGCCGCGGTCGCCGACCTTGGCCTCCACGTTGCACACAATGGTACCTTCCGGCAGAGCCGAGAGGGGAAGCGTGTTGCCCACCGTAAGCGAAGCCTTAGGGCCCGAGTAGATGAACATACCCGTGTACATGCCCTCCGCCGCAATCAGCAGCTCCTTCTTGAGCTGGAAACGGTACGGGTCACGGTACGTCACACGAGCCAGAGGAGCGCCACGGCCAGAGTCGTGGATGATCTCCTTGACAACACCCTTGATGTAGCCCGTGCGCTCGACGAAGTCCAGGGCACGGAAGGCGGCAGGGCCCTTACGCAGGTGCGTGTGCGACTTGAAGATGGAGCCAGCACCCTTACGCTGACCACGGATAACACGACCCATACTTGCTCTTGTTTTTCAACCGGGAAATGTCAAAATGGCCTATTGACGCTTTTGTATGGGGCTGAGGAGCTATAGTGGCCATTCGATTTTGTTCCCTTGTAGAATGGGTGAGTGGATTTGAAGGGGAAATGGACCATACTGAAACCAAGTGAAAGTGTGTGGAGGAAAACATTGGGACTTTTTGGACGGACTTCATTTGAGTTTTTGCGTTGTTTAGTTGAGTTGAGTTGATAGCATTTGGTATCTCCACCTCGTGAAGCGTTTATTTGTTTGAACGTGTTGTGTGCGAGGTGGTCATTTAAATAATGCGATAGAAAACATCAGTGAGACGTTATAGTTGGGCTTTATGCAGTGCTCCTCCATCTGCTCCTTGCCCTGGTTTGTCTCTATACATTCCAACAAAACATTTTCAGCACAATCGTGTTGCTCTATTTGAAATGTACATGTGCTTTTCGCCTTCTATTGTCTTTGCATCTATCGTCGATGGTACTTTATACAACGCGGAGCTCGTGGCTCCATGGCGTTCCCCGCTTTAAATATGTACTTCATGGTCTGCGGGCGCCACTTGAGGATTTAGGCAGGGGTCATGGGAATTGGCTGACCCGCCAGTAGTGGAGAGGGTCCACGCAATCGGCCAGCATTGGCTTCAGCTGTGGCGTTCATCCACGGGTGCTGCAGCATCTGATCGGCAGTGAGACGTAGTGCCGGATCCTTCACTAGCAGCTTGGAAATGAGGTCTTTTGCATCAGGTGACACATTGTCCCAGGCACTAAAGTCAAAGGTGATCGGCTCCGACTTGATGCGGTGCTCCACCATGGTGTCCGGGGACATGCCGTCCAAGTCGAACGGGTGTGAGCCGCAGAGCATGATGTAGAGCACACAGCCCAACGCCCACATATCGCACGCACTAGTGCAGACACCAGTTGTCAGCAACTCAGGTGGAAGGTATGCAGCCGTTCCGATGTCTTCGAGGTTGGTGTTCGTTCCTGCCGGTCCAGCACTGCCAAAATCTGCAAGTTTGACAAGACTAGTGCTCTCGTGACGGTTGCCTCTGCGGTAGACTCCACTGGTATTGTGGTCGATCAGACGAGCACTCAGGAGGATGTTTTCAGGCTTCACGTCCTTGTGTACGAGGCCATGTCGGTGTAGGAACGAGAGAGCACTGGCCATTTCGCTCGCCACATCCCGTGCCTTTGACTCCGAGAACGACCCATAAGCCACAATGTGCTCAAAGAGCTCACCTCCACGTGCCAGTTCAGTGACCAAAAACAGTTTCCTGCCTTCCACGTACACGTCCCGTAGGTCGATGATGCTATTGTGTCCTCCTAGAGCTTTCACCAGCCTCAAAGCCGAGATCTCGCGCTCCAGTGACGGGTATGAGCGTCTCTCATTGGGGTTCTCCAGCGGGACAATCTTAACAGCCGCCACTTCACCTGATTCCTCGTGCATGCCAAGACGCACAACGCCAAAGGCTCCAGCACCAATCTGGTCGAATAATTGCCACTTATGTCTCAACTGTGGTCCAGACGGCTCAATGGCCGCTCGAGCGTGCGCGACGCCTTCCTTTTGCAGCTCCAGACCGACACTGAGTGCTGCTGCGCCGACAACAGCCAAACTTAATGGATTTCGGCTGCGATTCGCTCCCGGCTCGGGGTTACGACGTGACTGAGTTTGATAGGCGCATTGAAAGGCTCTGACTCCGCGTTGTTGTAATTGCGCTTCGAGACTGCTGCGGATCGCGGAGACTGCGATTCCGGTGCAATTGGAGACTTCCAAAGCTGCTGATCGACCGAGACGAAGCATGAGGAACTATGTGTTGAGTGAAATGAAAGTTAATTGCAAATGACGCTGAATGCTGCAGGACAAGAATGCTATTGCTGTAGGACGCACGTCACTGGAACTCGCACAATGAAGTCAGGTTGCAGCGGCTCAGGACGCGAGGAGGTTGCATGCTTGTAAGTCTCCCATTTCCTGCTTAACAGAAACATCCGTTTATTTATATGGAAGTTTGTATGCTCTTGCGACACCCCTAGTGTAGGTTTTCGCCTCGAGTCTGACGTCGTGACGATGGAAGCACGCCATGAATGAAAGAAGGAGCCCTAGCAACTCCTCAGGATCGCAAACACATGGACTCCGATTCCACTGAGAGATTCCTATTTATTTCGAGGCAATAGTGTATTTCCTCACACAGCCATAGCCAGCGACATCCAAAACGCACGTATCTAGGTAACTTTAGGATTTACGATCAGGTTTCTGAACACGTTCCTACCGTTCCTGGCGTTTCGAGGAACGAACGTCGTTCAGTTGAGGAAGACCGTCTTGTCCAGGCGGTAATATGTTGCGAGTCAGCTTCAACTTGTTTTCCATTTGAGGTTTTCATCTGTTTTCTCCTCTAAGCCTTATGTCCTATCGACATTTGATGGACTTTTGCTTGGGAGATCTTCATCTTCATCTACTTGCTGCATGCAAATGAACGAATCAACGCAGCATCTTACGTTGTTCAAAACTCTCTCATTTGAGGTGAATTGTAATAGATACTAACTACTTCCACTGCGCTGACACGGAATGTCTATCTGTCAGCGCTTGTAGTTTCTGACATTTACTCGATAGGCTCAATTGGGGTGGTGGCTGCCTTGTCCTTCTTGCCAATTTTGCTGCGGGAAAAAGCAGCCCATTTCTTGGCCTTGGTGACCGTAGTGGCGCTAGCCTGAACGGAGGGAGCAGTTGGTTCCTTCTGCTCTTTGCGTTGGGCTGCCAACTCCTTGCGTTGCTGCATGGCAGTATTTGCTTGCTGTTTGCGTTGTGCCACTGCTTGACTGGCCTTTTGACGGCGCTGTTGCATGGCATTGGCCAGCCGTGACGTGCGAGATTGACTGCTTCCTAGTAGCTTGGCAATGTCAGTGGATGGGCGATCGTCGCTAAAGTAGGAGGTGGCCGTAGAGCCGATGGTTGGTCGGTCCTCCTTCCAGTGCTCGTTCTCTTCATCACCATAAGTGGACGAAGTATCGGACGAATTATCAGACGAATTGAGCTCTTCCGGTTCTGTCGAGCGACGAGAGCTGCCGCTCTTCTCGAAGTAGTCGCATAGTGTCGAGTACTCACCACGTGCCGTCTCTAGTTCCTTGCGGTGTGCTTTCAATTTTTGCGTCAATTCGACTTCCTTCAGATTGTTGGATGCCTTGACCACATCACGGTCACATCGGTACTCAGCCACCACTGCCTCTAACTCCTTGTTGGTCTGCTGAAGCTCTGCCAACTGCTTCTTCAGTCTAGCGTTCTCTTCACGTACACGAGCAATCTCTTCATCTTGTTCTTGTCGAGCACGAGCAATCTCCTCATCTTGTTCCTGTCGAGCACGAGCAATCTCTTCGTCCTGCTGTCGAGCACGAGCGATCTCTTCATCGTGCTCGGCCTTATCGATTTTGAACTTGGAGAACTGTTGACGAGCCAACCGACCTCGCTGGATGCTCTGCAACCGTGTAGCTGCTGCTTCCTCCTCTCTACGAGCCTCTTCCTCCTTCATTCGAATCTCTTCTTTCATCACCGCAACCTGCTTCCTGGCTAAGTGACCACGGACCATGCGCTGAATAATCGTGACTGCTCTTTCACGACGCTGACGCATAGCAATGGCTTTCTTCTTGCGTTCCTCTGCCAACCTCTGTTTCTCTCGTGCTGCCTCCTCCGCTGCAATACGTTGGGCTTCACGTTCATCATGTTCACGCTGCAATCGGATACGTTCACGCTCTTCCTCTTCTTCTCGACGACGACGCTCCTCTTCTTCAGCCTGCTGCACCATTTCGGCAAACACGCATCGACCAAAGTACCCGCGAACGTGCCTTTGGATAACTAGCGCGCTCTCTTCTCGGAGAATCTGAAGCCGACGCTCTTCCTCCAGCCGACGCTCTTCTTCCAGTCTTGCTAGCTCTTCCTGCAGCTTGCGTTGTCTCTCGCGTTCCTCTGCCAGCTTCCGTTGTCTAGCAGCTTCAAGCTCCCGTTCAACGCGTTCTCGCTCCTCCCGTTCAAGTTTGGCGAGGTACGCAGCCCGACGTCTACCCAGTTCTTGTCGAGCTAAGTATTGTCGAACAAAGCACTGCAACCGCACCGCGCGAGTCTGGCATAGCACTGCAAAGAAAATCTGTCGTCCCTTGTGACCGCGCCACATGCGCTGAATTCGAGTCGCTAGAACTTCGCACAATGCGGCAAAATGAATTTTGCGTCCCTGATGTCCACGCCACACACGTTGAATCTGAAGAGCGCTGTGCTCGCATAGTACTGCATGGTACTCGCATCGACCGACGTATCCGCGCCACACACGTTGAATCGTAGCAATCGAGGCCAGTGCTCGAAGGAACCAGCATCTTGTCACGAAAACCTTAGCACGTCGTTGAATCTTGATCAATGCTTCACGCATCTCGTAGTACTGACAACGTGCACGCATGCCTCGCCACTGCGCCTGGATAAGAGCCACATATGCGAACAACTTCTGGGCTTTTGCATGTTCCAGCTTTTCAAGCACACCCTTTTGCAGGTAGATCTTCGTCACACCCATCTGGTACTCCTCAGGCATTTCAAGCTTGAACTGCTTTACCAAGACACGGCAGTAAGGTGCACCATACTTCTCTGGATCATCCTTAAGCTGGTTCTGTTCCTTCTCTTTGAGGAAAATGTCAAACTGTTCAGCAAACTCAGCATGCAGCAATCGGTTCGGATAACCAGCACGAGCAATGCAAATAGCTTCAATGACACCAGCGCAGCGCAGTTGATTGGCAACCATCTTGTCTTCGAGTAGTGTGGAGCTCTTGACACTATTCGGTTTGATACACCGAATGTAGTTGACGTTCGTGTCGTTGATGTTGGTCATGAGCGAATTCAGGGATTGCTTGAATTGCATGCCGACTGTCTTGTCCGCTCCAGCGCCACCTCCTCCAAGTTTTCGACTTCCTGAAGTCGAACGCTTCAAGCTGGCAGCGACCTCAGCTTCCATCTCAGCCTTCACCATGAAAAGCATCTTAGGGAATGGCTCTTGACTGCCACACATCAAATCCGACAAGTCCAAAAGCAGGGCATCCTTGTGCTTCTCCAAGAACCCCGTAGCCTCATACTTGACTGTTCCGGCATAGTGGTGAATGGCGAATTGCGTCTTGGAAATCCGTGGGAACTCAATAAGTTTCTTCTCCTTAAGGTAGGCACCTGAAAGTTTGCTCACAAATCCTTCCTCGTTACCTCGTGGACGCACAATCTCCTCGTTCAGCAGAGCCAACACACCCATGCGGCCTTCAATGAGAGCAAGTGTCTCGCTGTTGTCAGCATAAGCGATATGAGCCCACGTGATCTGTTCTCGTTCATATTCTTCCTGCACGGCCTTGAACACATCCTGAGTAAATTTCTGCTGCAGCTTCTCATTGGCATAGTTGATGCAAAGCTGCTCGAACGAGTTGTGCTCAAAGCTCTCAAAACCGAAGATATCCAGCACACCGATCGTATTCGCAGTGAGTCGTGCAGCGGCACCCAGGCTGGCGTTGATACCAGCCACGAGCCAGTCGAAAATGCTGGCGTAGATAGCTTTAGCAAGTGCATCTCGTCCTGATTGAGCCTGCTCCACCGTGAGCGGAACCAGGTAAACTTCTCCAGCAGCTTTCATAGTTCGGTGAGTCAGTGCTTTAGCCATGGTGTCCGGGTTCAAGCCAAGCAACATGCTCGAATAGGTTACTGAGTCCTTATCCAGGTCACAAGCTTCGTCATTATCGGGCTTTGCCACGAACTGAGCCTCACCTAGGTGTAAAATACCAGACAAGACCTGGAACAGATCATTCTGTTGTGCTGGACCAAGTCCTAGAAGTGAGAGAGCTTGCCTTGTCTTCGCAAAGAGCGCTCGGTCTTTGGCATTCTCAGCTTCAATCACAGACACCGGTTTTGGCGGTGGTGGAGCACTAGGTCTCGACTTTCGGCCTGGGCGATTTTCTTGCTGGGGTTTCTTTTCTTCGAGGTAGGCAAACCTTGGTGCTTCTGCTCCCAGTCCCAACGCGTCACGCTCTTCTTCTGAAGGACCATGCAGTAGCTGATAGAAAATGTGGTAGTTGCGCTCACCGCGTTCATGAGAAATAACACGTGTCTTCTCTAGCAAATATGTCTCGCACTGAGCACCACACAGTGCATGGTTCTTGTCAAACTGAAGCTGTGTGAACTTGCCGAAGCGACTTGAATTGTCGTTGCGAGTAGTCTTGGCATTACCGAAACTCTCGAGCAGCGGATTCACCTCAATAATACGAGTGGTGATATTATCTTCCTGTTCACTTGCAGTTTTGGTCGGCGCCGGGGCAATGGTGGCAAGATTGTCCATAAGAATTTTGGTAGTCTCGGTTTTTCCGGCACCGGATTCTCCACTCACAAGGATACTCTGATTGCTACCATTATCACACATATGCCTGAAAGCCGCCACAGACACTGCATACACATGAGGAGGTAGATCCTGTCGCTTCCGAGCTTGTAGATATTTCTTGTGAAGACCAGGTGTATACAACTCATCCAGCCACTGATACGGGTTCACAGCGAGACAAATATCTCCTGTGTATGTATACGGCATCCGTGCTCGGAAGCGTTTCTTGAGGTTCCGTAGAATAGCAGCTTCGTGGAGATGATTAAGATCAATCATGTTGTCGAGACCTTCATCATATCTCGAAAGTTGTGCATTCTGTAGAGGAAATCCGACATCCATCGAAACTACACGACTTTCTCCAGTCCTGTCCGCGTCATCATGGTCAGCTGAGTCCTCATTCTGCTGATCCTTTCGGGGACGCTGAATTCTGACCGTCACGAGTCCTTTTTGCTCGTTCACCTCTTCAACGTACACAGGAAGCCATGCTGCATCTTCGTCCGGGATGTAGCAACGCGCGCCCACTGCAACACTCGGGGTCATGATTGATCCCCCAGTACTTTCGCTATTGGAAGGAGACATCTTGACCTCCGTATCGAGACTATCACCTACCCGATCAAATGATACGTGAGACTGTCTCCGTTACTTGCTTCGAGGACGGGAAAGGCGAGTATCGATGGCCACCCCGAAGTGATAGCAAGCGGCAATTACGCAGAGGTATTCCTCAATAAGTGCGTCCTACTGGCCTTTCCTCGCCTGCTGGTCAATGCCCAAGAGGGGGAATGCGCTCAAACAGCTGAGCTCCATGTCGGCCGTTACGTTGTGTAGCAGTTGGAAAGTAGCCAGTCGTGTACTCGTTTTTAGGGATTATAAGATCGATACCACTCTTTAATCATAGTTGAAGACTCGTATATAAGTGTCAGTTGGTCTTTCCCTTACCCTAAAGTCAGATGGACATGCACGGTACAAGCAGCGGATTTCTGTGCGGTGTTGTTAGTGTTGCCATGTTGAGAGTCTCTGTATTGTGAGATGCGATCATGGTAAGGTGGAGCTGAGCAGTCTGGTGGGAGGATACGGAGCAGAAATTTGCATTGCGACCTGCTTTTCTTCGAGCGACACCGAGGTGAGATTACCTCACTGTCCGTTCAGCGCAGGCCCGAACATCTAAGCCTCGAGGAAATGACTTTCTCTTTGCCCAGCCGTCTGTGTTGCGAGCACGTTGTTTCGTGGCACCAGCGGGTCTCGTGCCAATGTGCTTTGTAGAGGGATTCCATACAATGGAGTCTCCCTATGGACCATAGAGCTGCGTCGCATGAACGTGTGGATCCGCGATCGGATAGGTACTTTGTTGGTGGGAACGAGTTGTTTGAAGGGTGGACTTGCCTTGCTTCGGACACATCGGAGTGAGCTAAGGAGAACTATCACACGAACCCGGCTCGGTATTTTCGTCCTTAGCTGCTGTTGTTTGTTGGTAACAGGCCTCGATGATGTGCTGGCTGAAGCATCCACTGATACAGAACTATAATGTGGAGTGTCGAAACCTCTTGGGGATGTGCTGGCTGAAGCATCCACTGATAACTGAGCTGAAGTAGGCGGCAATTGCAGTGTGCTTCGAAGTAACATGCACACCTCACCCAAACGAGATGTACAGCCCGTGACGCCATGCTCTGTGTAAATGTGCACTCACTGTACTCAGAGTAACGCAAATATTCCGCTGCAATCGCCGAGTACCTCGGGTACCACGCACGTATTGGTTGGACGCGAGCCATAGTGGGCAGAACGGTGCAGACTTACAATGTGGAGTGTCGAAACCTCTTGGCAAGAGTCTTGCTGGAGGTGTTGTTTGCATCCAAGTTGCCTGCAACAAGTCATTTCGGTAGCTGCTGCCTATGGATGCTCCAGAAAACGAGGAGATTGGGACTATCCTGTAGAGATTAGCTCATCAGATCTCGCTGCGCGTTCATCCCACATTGACCCACAGTTTCTTCGAACAAGCTCGTTGCTCTTAACTGACATGAATACCATCGCAAGGCACAGGGTGGTACTCATGACTTGCCGTGCATCACTCACTCGCTGCACCACCGTTATCTTGTAGATTGGAATCAACGCTACGAGGCGATAAGATACGCAAAAAGTTCAGATTGCCATGGGGCTACATTCCACTTCGTTATACACTACATTTCGTGTTCGTTGCGAGTTCACTATTCCTAGTGGAGTACCTGTACCACTAGGTATGAACAATGCTGCCTAGAACCACTTCATGTGATGTATACCGTATATAGGTTCACGTAATTGTATATTAGACATTATACATCAACCAGTATACATACGTATAGTTTATACATCTTGGACTAAAAAAGGCGTGTCACCGTACACAATTTGCATTTTAGTTTGGACTAATCAAAAACTCGGCCGAGCCAAACTCCTGTTTGGAGTTTGGACCAATCAAAAACTCCGGCAACGTTTCCGAGCCAACGCTGTTTGAAGCCTGCCGGAGTTTTTGATTGGTCCAAACTCCAAACAGGAGTTTGGCTCGGCCGAGTTTTTGATTAGTCCAAACTAAAACCTACTTTTTATGCTAAACTGATACCCAAATTTTGGGTTTTGGGTCCGAAATTTGGATGGCTACACTTGTTGTTGATTGGTCCAAACTAAAACTTAGTTTTATACTAAAAAGATACCCAGATTTTGGCAAGTTTTGATTGGTCCAAATGGAATATTTAGGAATAGCATTATTAATGTACTTCGAGAATAGTAGTGATATAGCAATCCACAAGTCAACGAGTAGGAATCACTTTGATGCGGCATACTTTGTGCCTACGACTTTTGTCGCTTTTCCTT
>PCFV01000465.1:0-25304 GCA_002812785.1 Phytophthora litchii | reverse complement strand
CCCCCCCCAAACCTTGAGTTAGCTTAGAAGTTAAAATACCCCAATATTATTTGTTTGTGGATTTCCCCAATTATCCAACTGGGTCTAGGCAGATTTCACCGAGCACTTGATCGTGTTTGTCCAGTTTGTTTCACTAAAATGTTCAACCAGGAAGTATAGATCATTTACCAAATCCACGAAGACAATCCGAGTGCTCGATGAGAAGCTTAGTGATCCAAGTATGCGGAGAATTTAAAATACTAATCCCAAAGACAACTTCTTCATTACAATTGACATGATGGGAATAAAGGTTGTCTATAGCAACTCTGAATTGATGATAACGGAGATTACAGAGTCTGTAATACAGACAATACATTAACCAGCTTTGCATCAACAATCGTCTGTTTGCTGAGATGTCAGCGAAGTTCCTACCAAAAAGTAATCTCTCGGATGATTTTGTTTTGAAATAATACAACTCAGGTTTGCTGGAATCAACTGATGGAACTCAAGATGGAATAAACTGAGAGATTGGGTACGAAATGGTGAATTTACCGTATTTGGTACGCCAGCTAAACAACGCAGTCATTTTCCTTCACATCAACTCGTCGCAATTTGACTTCACAGTTACAACTAGCGTACCGTTTGTGGAGGTGCTGCATGGCTTAGTGAAATGCTCACTTGTTTTCCTGATTCTACGGCGTGAATAGGTTGCGCACAGTGCACTGGAGTGTGGTGCATCTACTTTGCATTGTGAAATTTACACGTTTAATGTCCTCGCTCTTGTTTGATGTCAACTGACTTTTGTTGACCCAAGTTACGCAAATTGAACGTTGACCCAGGTTTCGCAGGCTTACTAGCTCTTATCATTGCTTTTTGGTTAAGTATGCGCATTTAGTACAGTCTCAAGCTACTTCTGTATGCTACACGATTCTCAAGAATACATTATCACATCGGACGGTTCGAGCTTGTACAAGCCCATAAACCTGTTATGACCAAGGCCAGCTTCGTGACACCAGCTCAAACGTCATCATCATCTACTTCATCAACAGGAACAATTTCGTAGTCATCGTCCATGAAAATACCGTGACGTCTAATGAAGATTTCGTGGGGATCTAGTGGACCGTCGTCATCTTCATCATCGAGAAAGTCGCCATCGTCATCGCCTTCATCGTCGTTAATATCGGCGTCTCCAATAAATTCATCCTCGATGAACATATCTCCCTGCTGTGATCCTGGACCCCAGTCCAGCTCAAAGTTATCGATACGTTGGAAACTTTGCTCATTGTTTCGACAAAGCACGACATGGATGTCCAGTGTTGGATGCACATTTGCAATCTTTTCCATTAGCGGCTTAAGCTCGTCACGCATGTAGGTTATGCTCCAATCCTTGTCAACTGATGAGCTGTGCGGGTTGAATATATTCAGTGACGCCTTGTGACTGCATGATATGACGCCCAGTTCTTCCTCGCTCGTCTCAGCGAGACGTCCTAACAATGTTAAAATCTCAAGGTAGAACGGGTGTGGAAGTGCAGTATTGTGGTCATTTGGTCCTGCGAGGCTCAGGTCAAGTGTGCGATTTCCGCCAGCGTATCGCTTCGTGTTGAAAATGTATTGTAGATACTCAAAAACGCCATTTCCAGAGCAGCACACAGCTGACAGTTCAATAGAGGTCAAGCGTGTGTGTTCTGCAAGTGCAAGTAATCCACGGTCCGTGAATGTTTGGATTGGTCTAACAAAACGGCTTCCTCCATACGCAGAGCAGTCATGTAAGTAAACAGTTTGTAACAGTGGGCAGTACTGAGCCACAGCCTTCCAGAACTTGTCGCTGAATACGTCGGCGTCTAGAAGAGGTGTGAGCGCTTCTTCATTTTTCTCCTGATCAATAGATATCTCCAGCTCAATCAATGATGGGCAACCCTTAAACAAAGCAACCACATCGTTTGCAAGCAAGCCATAACCAGGCTTTTCTATAGGAAGACCTGTTGAGTCGTTTCTTTTGAAATATTCTCCAAAATCCCACATCAAATTCGACGTTAGCGTAAGTTTCTTCAAATTCGGCTTAACATGTTCCCCAAACACCCGAAAAAATGGATCAGCAAACGGTACAACTACCCAATGGAACTCGTGCAAATTCATGCAAGTCTTATTAAACTTCTCCCACGTCTCCAACGAGATCATCCACTTTTCCTCACACGTCACATCGTTCATCTCATCAATAGCGTGGTTGTATCCATCCAGATACTCCACATTCGGACAAAATTCAATTACATCATCAAGAAACGTCGTACTAGTTCGAAACCTATCTTCTTCTTCCCTTGTGGGCACTGTTAATTGCTTTAAACCACCACATTTCCCCTTCAAGTGCCATCTTTCCATTGCATATCTCAGCACTTTCATAATCTGCCGAATAGCAACACAATTGACCATTGTACCTACATCCTGTTTTCTCGGTAGGATCAACATTTCCAACTGTAGACAATACTTCGCTGCCATTTCAAGTAAAACTGGTAAATGTCCACTTTCAAGTGCCATGGACCGTAAATCCAGTCTTTTAAGCCCCACCAATTGCGAGAAAATGACATCCCATGGGATTTCCCGGTCCTCCATCCACCACCAGACTCCAGTGACGAACCTCGTGCCGTCTGAACGTCCCATTCGGACTCGCAAGTCCCGCACCGACCGCCCTCGAAGTTGAACTTGTCGTCGGATCGCTAGAACCTCAGCCCTCGAGCCAAACTTCAACGTCAATTGCATGGTATCGCGTCGATAGCGCGCCGCTAGTTCGTCTACAGCTTCGTACCAACTTTTGGCCACGAGTGCAATGTCCTTTAAGAATTTGCCAGACAATGAACGACGTGTAGGACTTAAATCTTGTGTGAAACTGAACACGGCGAATTCTAGGATATGGGAGAAAAGAGAGAGAGGCAAAGCTGTTAGTGACATGGCGCTCGGAGGTGGTGACGGACGAGATTCCGACTCGGATGGAATTGCTGGACGCTTGACGACCATATTTATAATTGAGGGCGAACCGTTTAACTGCGTATGCATTTTGAGAGGTTGGTTATTCTGCGTAAGCAAAATGGGATTTAACATTCCGATGTTAACACCGCAAGACGTATGCAAAGTTGCCGAAGGAGACGTCCTCTTTCATGGCGAACCTTCCTGAAATAAGACGACACAGGATTCCACTACTTGTAATATTGGCCACTACTGTAGTTCTTGTTCTTGTACGCTTCACTCCAAGGCAACAGATCACAGAAGAAGCATCACAGCAAATTCTGTTCATAACTTTCGCCACTTGGTACATTGGCCAAGTATTTCTCCCATTAGGTACCAGAAGGTAATCAATAGAATATCCTGTGTTCTCCAATTTAACTATTCTGCCGACTTGTGGATGGCCTCCTGGTACCGACGACGGTATCAAAGTTCGCAACGACGCAAGGACGTTGTATGAACCAATTCCCGTGATAATGCCGTGGGTCTGTAAGAATTAGAGCTGGGAGACATTCCACAAAAGAAACGTGCTCCATGACGGGGCAAAACAGACTCCAGGTGGATCACTTCGCGGTAGTTTAATGAGCTTCTCCATACTATTTTAATATTAAAAATGAAAGAATGACGGAACGTGACCTGAATGGGAAAGTAGTTTGTGCTAACTTCTGCTAGCAACCACTGCCTCCCGCAATGCGCAAGCATTTTGTTGAATCGAAGAGACTCAGGATATTTGTCATTAGAGACCAAGCGAGAGCAAAGATAAGCGTCGAAATCGCGGCGATACCTCCGACCTTGCTCCTCGCTCCTTCACTTTGCAATCTGTGTAGCTCGTCTTTCTGGCGTGGAAGCAAGACAACAAATGTAATCGCGAGCAAGTTGACTGCATAGGCAATCACATAGGCATACGTAACTTGCGACTGCACGTGGTGATCATCTTGCTGGATGTACTCGCGCTCAATATCGAGATAACCGTCAACAGTCTTCGTCAGCACTGTCGCGAATGGAATACCAACGCGCTGTGAAGTCACGGCCAACCCAAATAGCGTGGCCTCGAAGCCTTGGCTGTCGACCTCAAGCATGAACAAGGCACCAACGAAGTCGGCTGCAGCGTACGGGATCTTCTCGAGCAGTGGCACGCCAAGCCAGAACCATTGACTTCTGAAGACATCTCAAATTGTAAGCATTGTCGGCATCACATCAAGGCCTACAACCAGGATCTGCGCGACGATGACGATGTGTCGCCAATTCCACGCAAGCCCGTACTTCTTGATCAAATATGTTCCGACCATTGTCAGAAAAGCAGCGAGCATTGTTGCGATGCCGTTGTTTAGCGGCTCAACACCCGCCCAGGTACTTTGGATTGCACTCGATGAAGTCACCGAAAAAAGCGCAAGCACGTTGTAGAAAAACCGGAATGCGATGTACCGATAGATGATTTTCTGCTGGAGCAGCTCGTAGATGAACACAAAAACCGATTTCGACGAACCAGATGTGACCTTTTCCTCTTGAATGCAGAACCAAGTGCAGGGGATCACGATAAGCGACATACCAGCACAAACTCCCATGACCGCGTTGAATCCAATTGACCACGAAAATGTTCCACCGTAGTCCTCACTGTTGAGACCCAAACCCGTGAAAAAGGCCAAAAAGATGGAGAAGAAGTAGAAGATAATATTGCAATTGCCTACTGCAGTGCCACGGATGCTAGACGGTTCTTGCTGTGATATTTCAACCAGAGCGCCATTAAAGCCACTATACGCCAAGACAGTACCAAAGTTGGCAATCATCATGAGAATGATCATCTTGATACCGCGGTTCGGGGCGTCTTCGTCGATCGTCTGCAGTTGTTCAGGTGTCAATTCACTTGGATCCAAATTGGCGATAGATTGGTCACTATAGTACGGGTCACCAAAAGGTAAAACTGCCATGAGCAAGCACGACACGAATGAAAGTCCCCATCCGATGACACAGTATGGACGCCGACGGTAGCCAAAGATTGGAACGGTGTCGGACAGCATGCCAGTGAACACTCGGAGGCTGCGTGGGAATTGGATGAGAGCAACTGCAGTCGCGACAAGCGTGGCAGACATGTGGAGATAGTTGTTCAGCAACACCGCTGACGGTGCTAGTCACTATTCCAATGTCAGCCATGTGCGCTGCCATTCCCAGGTTCTTCCACGAAAACACAGACACGGAACCGCGAGCAGGGCGGAGAGCTCCGTTCTCTTGATGGCCGAACACCCCATCGTTTCCAAAATCTGGAGATTTAATCGAGGCATAGGGGCTATGCTTTAGTGGGATATCACGATCCTGCATGACGCTGGGCTGTCGCTGTAAATTAAGTAGTGAGCTCGATGCCTTTTTGGCTATGAGTCTTTGTGAGGATGGTGCAGTTGAGTGGATCTGCTCGCTTTCCTCACGACCAACAACCGCAAACGATATGGTGATCAGGTTATCTGGCTACAATAGATACACAGGAATCCTTCTGGTACACGTAGTGTTATAGGAAAGAGGGGCACGCGACCACACCAGTACTGATCAAGTTGCAGTTGTTCGCAAAGATTGGTTGCGTTATCATTGGGATTTGTCAAACGTGTGCAGTCAGCATTACCAAACGATTTAAGTAGGAACAAGTGGCAGGTTATCGATAATGTTGCGACGCTCAATGAACCCTCGCTCGCTCGAGTAGGTCGTAGACCCGCACTAGGAAATGGTTCGCATGTAGTGCTTACGAGCAAAGTTCTAGTACAAAGCAGATAACAGTTTAGCGTGGTCATAGTTATTTACTGTCCGAATGTCTGGTGAACCTTGAGGGTGATTGGATGGAGGCACACGCCATCACAACATAGTGTTCAAGAAACCTCTACAAGAAACCTCTACGGTGCTTATATCAAAGTATGACTCGTTATGAACGGCGCGCAGATGCTCTGCTAGAGGTCTCCGAGCCTCTGTTCATTTGCTCATGAGATAAAATCCACACAGGATTCCACTGTTAGTAATCCCTGCCACTAGTCCTTCATACGCTTCGCTGCTTGTTGCATGTGTCCAACCACAATCCAAGGCAACAGGTCGAGAAACAAAGCGCACAAACCGAAGATTCTTCATCATACCTGCCTGAAGCGGACGATACACTTCTTGGCAATTTGTCCTGTCGCGTGAGTATGGCATATCCATCCAGAAGCAGTCTATCAGACTGTCACAATAGTGACAAGATAAACCTTCAATACTGTCCCAGTGTTTGTCTAAGTGATTCGGTAGTCCACTACTCCGTTTCTTCGTGGATTCACGAAAAAATCGTGATCCAGCATCACAACAAATCCTGTTCATTGCTTTCGTCACTTCTTTTTTGGTACACTGGATCAGCTTTCCTCTCGTTATCAACGGGCCAAATACTGTTTTTCTGCCATCATACTTCCGAGCCGCGCTCAACAATTGATTTGTCACCATTAACGCGCCTAGAAATGGCGAGCGCCATCTTGCGTTTGGAACACTGGTAAACTCTCATTGACCCTGGAAGGATGATAGTTGCACACCGAATATGTGCACTGTGGACGTGGAACAAAGTCGAGTCTCTTCATCCAGTCCAAACTGCATTTACTTCCCAAAAATGCTCTGTTTTCATCCGCAAATGTGTGGATGGCTTTCAGTGACGTTGTGTGAACCAATTCTTGCGAGAATACACTGGGGTATGCAAGTATCAGAGTCACAACAGATGCAACAGGAAGATATTCCAATACCACCGAAGGTATTTGCTCGAACACGCGGCAAAAACCAGAGTAATTTCGCAGATCACTGGATGAACTTTTCAGCTTTTTGTTCGTCTCCATTGTAGGCCCAAATGGAAAAAGGGAAGTCAGAGACTAACACAAATCGTTGTGAAGAATGACGGGATTTCACCTATCGAGTATTAGGTATCCCCATTCGTGGGAAAATCTGCACCGGTACACTTCTGTCAACTGTCTTACAATGGTGGTGACAACTTCTTAAGTCTGTGAACTCATAGGAGTGACCATATACCACCAGAACTCATGAACCTCTTCAACGAACTTCTCGGCTACAAGTCGCAACGTGGTGAAAATCTTCCTGAAGATAGTTTGATGGCGAAGAAGACGAGCACGACGACTTTTTGGGGGAATTTGCCAAAGCGTTGGGCTGTTAGCGTGAATTCATTTTTTGGAGTAGGTGTCGTCAATTCAGGCAGTTTTCATTTAGACATGTTGAAGTTGGTTGCTTCGTAATCCCTTCCCCCATTTGAGTGGCATAATCCCTGATTGAATGACATGTTGCGTTTTTAGCGCAGGTCCATGCATCATAATCCAACTGACATTTAGGACCGCAGGACGATGACCACCAAGTCGCTCAAGATCATGTTCCTGGGCGCCCCAGGCGCTGGCAAAGGCACGTACGCATCGCGCATCGCGCCTATGCTGCAGATCCCTACGATCTCGACGGGGGACCTGGTGCGTCACGAGATCAAGACAAACACGGCTCTGGGCGCCAAGATCAAGGCCTACAACAACAGTGGGGCACTTGTGCCCGACCAGATTATCCTGGACATGATGGAGACGCGTCTGGCGCAGGACGACGCCAAGCGCGGGTTCATCCTGGACGGATTCCCTCGCAATGTACCGCAGGCGGAGGCCTTCCAGCAGGTCACCAAGCTCGACCTGGTTGTGAACATCGACCTGCCGCAGTGGATCCTATCGGACAAGATCAGTGGCAGACGGTTAGGATTGTATATCTAATTTTTGGATAGGATAGGACGGTCCTAATTTTTGTGCTTTATGTTGCAGAGTGTGCACCAAGTGTGGAGATGGTTACAATGTGGCCTTCATCAACCAGGGAGAGTATTATATGCCTCCGTTGCTGCCTAAGGTGGAGGGTATCTGCGACTCGTGTGGCACCGCGTCACTTGTGCAACGTCCGGATGACTCACCTGAGACGGTCAAGCAGAGGTTGGAGGTGTACAATCAGGAAACGGCACCACTTATTGATTTTTACACAAAGTTGGGTAACCTCAGGACGTTCGAGGTGAAGAAGGGACTCGCAGATCTCGACAAACTCGTGAACCTCATTAACAAGGAGCTCGATGTGTAGAATGAGATGGAATCGAGCAGATGACTTATGGGACAAAAGTCTCTTTATTGTTATGATTGCAATGTTGTTGTGAGCAGCAGTCGCAGTAATAAACACCCGAGACAGGTATGCATCCTAGTCACTGCAATTTGTTTCGTTCGTTTTGGTTAGTTGTCGAGGTTGAGCTCCTGACGCAATTGAGCTAACGTGCTACTGGCAGTGCTCAAGAGATGGAGCAGATGGATTTGGCGCAGATACTCCCGCGCAGTATGCAGTTGTTCTTGATTGGCGCTCTGCTGACTTGAAGTAATTTGCTCAAGCCACGTACGCGCGTCTTCAATCTTTGAATGCAAAAGAAACAGATCTCCAGGTGGGATACAGACACTGAAACTGTTTGTCTGCATCATGGGCTTAAGCTTGTTCACACACGCTCGCAAGATGTCGACTTCTGAGACAATTGCTGCATCTTGCAGCGACATAGTCAATGCCGATGAAAATGATGGTGATTTAGTTTCATCGGCGGCAGCAGTGTTATTCAGCATCTCACTTAAGTGAGCTTGGGCGAGTGAGATAGCTTCTGCGGAGAGGCACGTTTCATCACCAGCAAGCTGCAGACGTGTGACACGATCGTTCGACTTGTCCGAGATCACGACTGTCAAATTGTCAGCTGTATCCACCTCAAACGCGATCTCAAGCTTCAAAATCAACGGTGCAGATGCACGGCTGCCGTCAATGAGCACACGACCCATGCAATGCACCAACTTGCTTGACGTAGCCGCGGGGCTACCACTTCCATCTTGCTCGGGATCGAGAAGCCCTTCCAGAATGTCAAATGCGATCTCATTTTGACAACTAGCGTAGTACATTCGCGTTTGTTGAGCTGGCAACGGCGTGCTGGGAGGCACTACGACAAGCGTGTCTCCACTGGCGCTTCGGATTCCTAGCGAAAGCGGTGTCGGCTCGGTTTTCAAGAGGTGTCTACCTTTTTGTGCTGCAATTAATGCCGCGCCAATTGCAGCTGTATGTTTCGGCAGATCTACAATTCGATTCCAGTGCTCGGCAAAACATTCTCCAAGTACCTCGCGTAATTTTGGGACTTGCATTGCACCACCAGTGACCAAGATCGCATCGACATCCTCCTTTTTCACTTTTGCGCGCTTGAACACTTGATCGACCATGTTTGGTAATCGATTCCAAACCTCTGCCCCGCACAAGCTCTCAAAATCTGCTCGCGAGATGGTGCTTCTGAAACCATCCACCAACCCATTAAACACTCCAGAACTGCGAATACCACGCCGAGGTTGCCAAGGAGGAAGATCAATCGAGGCTTGTTGCGAAGTTGAGAGGATTTTTTGCGCCAAAACGAATGCACGTCGAAGACGTCGGGAAAACGATGGCCCTGCTATTGTTGAAGCCGTGCCTATTTCATTGCGAAAATGCTCAAAAAGCCGATCCGATAGGACTTCACCGCTTTCAAGATTCCCAGCTGTGGCTTCGACTTGGACTTCAATTCCAGAAGATGAAACCTCAGCACCGTCTTTAGTATGGTTCACGCGTACCCGAACCAAAGTAATGTTCAAACTTCCGCCACCGTAGTCGACTATAACGATCTTTTTCTCGAAGATAGTAGCCGCGGCATCAACGACAGAATCTGCATGTGCGACTGCGGATGCAGTGGAGGATATGACAAGTTGCTCGGCATGCAAGCCAGCAATTTGACATGCATCTCGAAGAGACTGACGCTGTGTGCGATTGTAGCCGGCTGGTACAGTCACCACTGCGCCAGTGACACGCTTTCCTATGAAGCCTTCAGCTCGGTGCTTGATTGTTGACAAGAGCATAGCAGCAACTTGTTCGGGATACACCAAATCAAGACTGCTACCTTTCGAAGGGCATTCCACTACAACTTTACTAGCAACTCCTGATCGGATACCAAACGCCCAACGAGCAACATCCTGAAGAGGAAGTGCATCAACTTTTCGACCCAACAGCATGGTCAAGTCATGAATAGTGTATGGATGCCCGCCCGGCCTTGGCTCGTCGAACCGCTTGTTGTCCTACTTCCCAACCACCAGCAGGAGTGACGCCCATTGACACGAAACTCGGCAGTGAGAAGCAATACCCTGGATTCTGCAATTCTAGCGGGATCAGTACTATACTGCCATCTTCAGCTACAACTGCAGCTTCGCATTTCGTACAACCGAAATCAATTCCGATGGTGCACCCACCATTATCACTCAAGTCATCGGTGGCACTTTCACTTGGAGGAGTAACTTCAGCATCACTTGTCATGTGGGCTAGTGCCTCGACGCCTATCGTTCGACATCGCAGGTGATTTTTGCTATCTGGTCACGTCACATCAGTCTACCAAACCTAACGGTGAAATCCATCAAAACAAAGCAATATCCCAACGCTTTCCAAGATGTGTTGATTGGCCATGTTGCTCCACGTCGATGTCAGGCACCTGTGCGAGGATTCCCGCTAACTTTAGGACTTCGAGTTACTTGCACGGCGAAACATCCGAGAGCGATGGTAGTTTTTCCAACGGTGGTCTGGTAACGACAATATGGCCAGTCTTCTTAACTATTAGCAGTGTCGTTGTTGCGTGAGTTATTCTCCACAAGTGCAGACGATTCCTCCGAGAGATCGTCGAATTCATGACTACCGATAGTCGTCGAGAGCATGTGGAAGAGCAGGATTCCGTCAAAGTATGCGTACGCATTCGGCCTTTGGGCTCAAAGGAAAAACAAGCGCAAACCAAGAGCTGTATTCGAATTGCTGCTTCTTTCGACGGTTTGTCGACTAGTACCTCTATGACGTCGCGAGATGGCAAGGGCCCTCAGCAGCTCATCGTTGGCAAAGATCGAGCCTTTACGTTCGACAATGTTCTTGGCATCAATAGCTCACAAACGGTAATCCTCCTTGTCGATTTGAGCACTGTTTGATTGCTAACGTTTAGTCATTTTCGTGTCCGTGTAGGAAACATATCGATTATGTGTGGCACCACTAGTCCAAGGTTTCTTGGATGGCTATAATGCTACCGTACTAGCTTATGGTCAGACTGGCACAGGAAAAACTCACACGATGGCTGGATCTGGATTTGATGCTCGAGGTAGAGAGAAGAATGGAGAGCTGCAAGGCATCATTCCACGAGTAAGTACATTGGTGAGTACGATTATACCCTCGAGGTAGAGAGAAGAATGGAGAGCTACAAGGCATCATTCCACGAGTAAGTGCATTGGTGAGTACGATTATACCAAGTTCTTATTAACAGTTCTTTGTGCTGCTTGACTTTCAACTGCAGGTGATTAAGGCAGTGTTCAACAAACTACAGGAGGAGGATGGCAATGATAACCAAGGCCGAAGTGAGCACACACTACGAGTGGAGTACGTGGAAATTTATAACGAAGAGCTTCGTGACTTGCTCCATCCTGAAACTACATCGAAGCAATTGGTCATTCGTGAGGACGGAGAAGGGAATATCGTGATCGCCGGAGTGAAGTCGGAACTTGCAGATTCGAAGGAGGCAGTATTTAGGCATCTTGTCGTAGGAGGCGCATCTCGGGTCACCGGAAGTACGATGATGAACGAGCAATCTAGCCGTTCCCATGCAATTTTCAGTCTGCTGTTGGAGCAGCGCGACCTCACATCAGGTACGCGTCGATTCTCGAAATTCCATCTCGTAGATTTGGCAGGATCAGAGCGCGCAAAACGCACAGGTGCCGTGGCAGGCCGCTTCAAAGAGTCTGTGAGTATTAACCAAGGACTACTGGCACTCGGTAATGTTATCAGTGCGCTAGGAGATGACAAACGCCGCGTTGGAACTGCTGGGTATGGTAGCGGCACTGTCCACGTGCCATATCGAGACTCCAAGCTAACAAGATTGCTACAAGATAGCTTGGGTGGTAATGCTCGGACACTTATGATCGCTTGCGTAAGTCCTGCTAGTGTGAACTTTGAAGAAACACTGAACACTCTGAAATATGCGAATCGCGCAAAGAACATCAAGAACAAACCGATTGTGAATGACCGCAAAGTGAGTGAAGAAGAGCGTCTGCGCAATGACGAAGAGATCTCACGCATGAGGGAGGAAATCAACCACCTGCAAACGCAACTTCAGCAGCACAAAACAGCGACACCGTTATCTCGAACACCATCTCGGCCATCTTCGTCAGTAAGAAAACAAGCGAAAATGTCAGACCAAGAGCGGGAGTTAGCTGTTGTGAGTCGTGAATTGGCACAAGCGACAAAATGTGTGGATATGTATAATGACGCTGTCGAAAGTATGCGCTCGTACTCGATGGAGGCTGCTACACAGTTAGTGGCAATGGAACGTGAGATTAAGTCGTTAGGAAGACCTGTGCAACAAAGGCTGAACGAAATCGTGAAGTTGTTGAACGAATCCATCAAGACGGCGAACTGTAGCGTTATAAGTGCCAAGAAGCTGCTGCCTTCACCGACCCATAGTCAGGATGTCGATCCAGAGTGTAAAGAAAATGATCAGGCACAGGAGGAAGAGACGATCGTAGTCCAGAAACTCCGTCATGAACTTAAGGAAGCGAGAACTAATTTGACGCGGGATGAACAGATTTTCGAGATGAAAAATGCTGACATACAAAAGCTTCAGGCACTTCTTGTGGAGGCAAAAGGGAAAAATGAAAAGCTTATTGAGCGTGTACAGGAGCTTGAACGAGGTGGCCAGTTGTGGTCTAACGTTAAAACTGCCGGTGTTGGTGAATCCAAGGAGCAGGAAGGTGAAAACGCCAGTTATACGACCACTGCATCTCCACGAGGTCGAAGTTCTCACTGGTCTTCAGCAAGCAGAAGTAAGACACCAACGTCGTCTCGTGGGCTATTTACTCGCCGTGGGGGAACTGCGTACGATGGGGATGATGATAAGGTGGTGATGGATAACCCCGATGACGATGGTTACATTGAGGGGTCTAGGATGCCGTCAGCTCCACGTAAGTCCCGGAGTGGAGCGGTGGGATTTTCGCGCAGTAATGCAAGTAGCAGAGGTGACAGCGGTCGACGCAGTCTCAATTCAGGGTCTCGGTTGAAAACGAGTGAAGCGATTGGAAAACTGGAAAACACCATCACTGCTCTCCAGGCAAAACTTGAGGAACTACAGAAGAAGAATGTACGGTGAGAAGCTGCTTACTTTAGCCTAAGAGATTCGTCGGCAGTTCTTGCTTACCCTTCGATTGTATGTTTAACAGGAGGAACTATTGGATGCACGCGAAGAATCTACCAGGCGCTGGGCCCTGGAACGGCAGAACTATGAACGCCAACTCAGTGACGCCGAACAATCGATCGAGGCGCTAAAGCGTGATAATCAAGTTCTCGAGGACTCTGTGATTGACGACCCGCGTAGTGAAGCTAAAGAATCAGCGGCTGAAAACTCATCCAACATTCGCCACAGTCTTAGTGCAAAGACAGCAATGACCAGTGTAGATCAAAATCGATCAGATGCATCAGCTTCCAGCAAGCTGGGTCTGTCACCATCAAAGAAGTCTCGCACGACTGAACCAGTCGATAAGGACGTGGTTTTAGCTGCCTTTGAAAGAAGTGTCAAACAGCTTATCGAGTATCACGTTACTCGCCGCGAAGTGGTTCATTTGCTCAAGGGGAAGAAAGAAGCTGAACAGAACAGGAGTGAAGCTGCTCGGCGTGTCAATGCGCTGGAGATGCAGAAAATGCGTCAGAGCCTGGGAGTACGCGAAAGTATCTCCGATTTATCGAAGTCTCTGCACGTATTAGATGAGCGAATGCTGGCTGAGTCGAAATCGCTCGAGGAACTAGAGCGATTGAAGAAACTACGAGTGCGCGCAGAGAATAAACTCAAGGGACTGCGTATGCAAGAAGAGAAGGCTGATTTCCTGGACAATGAGGCTCAACAGGAACTTCAGGATCTCGAGGAGTTGATTGTGGATTTGGACTCGCATATTGCGTTCCAGGACGCAGAGTTGATAGCAGCAAGAAATGATCTATTGGCAATCAAGCAACGATCTGAAAGCAATGATGCAAAGTCACCACTTGATGGTCTTGCGAATGGACTTGTCCAGCAGCTTGGTCTGGATAATGCAGATGTCGCAGGTGTTACAACTTTTGTTATGAGCAAGTGCTTGGATGAGGTCACCCGACTGCGTATGCGAGTGAGCGACATGGGAGATGAAGTACAAGAGCTACAGGGTCTTTTGGATGAGCGTGAATCGGCCCTCAGTCAATTGGAAAGCGGTTTAGCTGTGGCTCGTACGGAATTTGACCGTCGTCTTGCTGCACAAAAGCAAGAAAGCGCAGTAGCTATGGAGCAGCTCAAGAAGATGCAGCCGAAGGTTTTCGTACCATCCAACAACGACGAGAATAGTGAAACTAG
This sequence comes from Phytophthora litchii, assembly GCA_002812785.1. NCBI lineage: Eukaryota > Oomycota > Peronosporomycetes > Peronosporales > Peronosporaceae > Phytophthora > Phytophthora litchii. Next base: position 10,879 of record PCFV01000465.1, on the reverse strand, counting down.
CGATTCACAAAGGGATATCGAGTGGCAAAAGCTTATCGTACGCTGCCAGAAGAAGGACGAGTACATCACTGATCTGGAAAAACACCTAGTGTTTTACAAGTCGAAGGCCAAACAGATGCAAGCTCAGTTACAACAACTCATCCGATCATCAAGTGAGCAACGACATTCTGGGGAGGAATCTTTCGACGGTGAACGTGAACGGCAATTACAGCGTCGCATTCAGCAACTTGAAGACGCTAATGACGCTCTCATGAAAGACTTGGCCACTGCCAAAGTGTATCTTCGAACTTCACAAAGTCGAGGCAACATCGCCAGAACCAGTGGAGAACAAACTGGAGCTAAAGTAGTTCGTATCTCCAGGAGTGAATTGCGTGAACTGCCAGCCCCACCAGCTCCACCTTTACATGGTTCAGATTTGCGCGAAGCCAAAAAGGCAAGTTGAAGTAGTCATGTACGTCACTTTAGCGAGGTAAACTAGTGCCTATGCAAATGTAGCCATTTCCTGATTAATGGCAGACGTAACGGCTAATGCAGCTCCATCATTCAGCTCGTTGGCCCCGACGGAGCTGGAACGTGAACATGTTCACAAAGTTTACGACCTCATTGCACCTCATTTCAGTCATACTCGACACCACCCATGGCCGCAAGTGACCGAATTCCTCGAAAAGTTGGAACCGGGTGCACTTGTGGCTGATGTTGGATGTGGCAATGGCAAATATCTGTGTGTGAATCCTTCATTATGCATGATTGGGGCTGATCGCAGCATACCATTGATGCATGCAGGAGCTCCAAGTGGCAGGTGCGCAGGATTTCACTGTATTGTGATGGCGGTGGAAAATTAAGTATCTGAGACCTTGTTACACGTGACGTTTGTATGCAGCAACTTGTTGGGCTGTGATGCATTACAAGTGCCATTACGGACGGAGGCCTTTGATGCAGCACTGTCGATTGCTGTTTTGCATCATATTTCCACGAAGGAACGTCGGGTGGCACTTATCAGGTAGGGATTATGGCGGTTTGGAGGTATTGAAGACTTGACTGAATGTTGTTGCTAGTGAACTGGCACGGTTGGTACACATTGGCGGTGGGATTTTGATCGTGGCGTGGGCATTTGAGCAGGATGAGCGGTCAAAGAGACGTTTTGAGCAGCAAGATGTCATGGTAGAGTGGAAGCTACAGCAGAAGTATGCGAATGGAGAGGAAAAGAAAAACAATGATTCGGAATCACACGGCCGGATAGATCACGAAAAGCGCTGGGTTGTATATGAGAGATACTGCCATGTGTATCGTAGTGGAGAACTTGAGGACCTGGTAGCGCAGGTGCCAGGTCTTGAGGTGGTTTCTGTCGAGTACAGTCGATCCAACTGGTGCTTACGTTTGAAGCGAGTTGCGATATAGACCTATCGTGAACAAAGCCAACATCTTCGACAACGTTGTCACAAGGTTTACCATGCCATTTTTCTACTTGCCTTTATCAGCGACAAATTATTTGCGTTGTGAGTGCATCAGCGTCGTTATATCTCGTGAATCATACTGAGCGTGCTTTTCAATCGTGTTAATTGTTGTTCAAATACTCGTACAACCACAGGTGTGGTATGGGTGCTTGACGAGAACTTAGTACAAGCACGGTTTCAGTACTTTTTAAGATTGATTCGAGCGGTTGCTCTACTCAGAGCCCGTAGAGAGATGGACCTGGCTCCCATCGATGCTAACCAGAACAGTACTGTCAACACTATTAAGGTTGATAGTTTTGAGAACTTGCCAGCTAAAGATGAGAGTGAGTCGAATCTAGATGATATTGACGCCAACGACGATGGCGATACTTCTCGAGTTGTCGATAGCGCGACAACCTACGCGAGGTTTGGTCATAAGCTGAGAATTCACCACATTTGTGCTAACTACTTCAGTTTGGTTTGTGTAGGGAATGCTTGCGAACCGAAAATTATACCGAGGCAACGATAGCGTTGCGAAGTGTCTTAGAGATATCTAATCCATCTACTGCATCGTACAAAATGGTGGTACTACACATTGCGCAGCTTCTAAAAGTTGCTAAACAACTTGAATCAAGCGTTGATTGCATGTTGGTGAGTTGCTGGGTTCTGCAGATACTTCAGGTTTGATCATAGACTAACTGGCTAACTGGTGGTAATAGGGTGTCTATCAGGCAATGCCTTCACCATTTTCACGCGTAGATGGAATCTGCATTATCGTAATATCTAGATCTAGTCAACTCAATTTTGCACTCTTGAGTCTAATCAACGTTTGCTTCTTGTGTTGTCCACTTGGTGCAGGCGTGTTTGTACGAACAGCTCGGATCAATTCGTGTGGCACGTTTCTGGTGGAAGAAGTTGACTCATTTACCTTCTTCGAGTGGGCTTGACGTGCAGCTTTGGGAAGCGATGGCCGATCGCTTATTCGATCGGGATCTGTACGTGTTTGCTGTGGATTTTTATGCCAAAGCAATGTCCGCAGAAGTTGAGAAGAGAGTACCATCCAACCGCTTTCGGTATCGCTATCTGGCCTCACTCCTAGCTTTTGTTGGATCCCATGGACCAACGATGCACATGAATTTATGCAGATCCGTTGCGTGGTCACTGGCTCAATGGTTTCGCCGGCGGAATGGAAGTACGTCCCACGTCACGGTATGTTATGGAGATTCCAACTTCTATCGTCTGCGTGAGTTGTATTGCGCTTCGTTTCCAGCGATGCATCGTGTAGTATTCGCGTGGATGGACGATCCTGCTGGTCGAATAGCGCGATGGTGGGGACGCCAGTGGACGAAGCTCCACCCACCATCGAGCCCCGAATTGCCAAGTCCGTCTCTCACTTCTCGAACAAAGCATGAAGTTAAAGCGCAACAAGGAAAAAAGAAACCAAAGTTACTCGTTGCTTCATCTTCCCGACTGTCGAGAAGTCAAACTCGAACGGTACGCGGAAAAGTATCAAAGTCATCATCCACTTCTCCATCACCAACAAGAAAGGTGTCCGTCAATGATCAAATTCTCAAGAAGATTAATGATGAACCACGAAGTAAAATATCCTCAAAGCCCAAGAAAAAAACAGTGGAGAAGACCCCAGTGTCAAGTAACAACATACAATGCATCGAAGAAAATCAACAGTTTCAAGACTACCAGAATGACTCAACAATCAAGAAACGACGTAGTAAATTGTGCGCTGGAATCAAGAAGCCCAACGAATTCTACGAACTCTCGTCAGCGAAACGCAGGTTAAATGGTGTCAAGTAAGTATCTGTTTCATGTCATATTTCGTGCGAGCTTACAGTTTAGGTTGTTGTTTTTGCTTGATTCTCTCCGCTAGACATCTCCGACGAAAACGCTCCAGTGTAAACCCGACAGCAGAACGACCTTCATCAGCAAGTGCTGAAAAAATCTCTAGTGATGAAAAGCAGAGGGTGAGGTCATCTAGCGCTAGCTTGTTGGACGTATACCCACTGCAACTACCAAAAACCGAAGGCTTTATAGCTACCTGTGGCCGTGAGCCGGGGTTTGCCGACCTAGATTTGGACGAGGTGGGGGAATTCGCTCGTTTGGCTCACTACCGAGCACGAGTTCTCGCCGGGAAACATGCGCCTGTGAAAAACTTAGACAGAGCTAAAGTCAAACCTCAATGGTTACACGAACTTGAGAGAGCAGTGACGTTAATTGAAACCCATCAGCAGCGCAATTTGGTGAGTGGAAAAGTGGTTGTCGAGAGCGATTCAGTTGCTCACTTGTCCGAGGTGCACACGCGCTTGGTGCTCCAGATAACAACTCTATGTCATCAATACGCTCATGACTTTGGAGAAACTTCTTTTACTCGGCGACTTCGACAGATAACTCGGAAATTGGTCGAATGGAAATTTACGCGCATATCGGAAGTGATCGCTGCTCTGGATGAAGCGAAGTCCATCGCTACACAAGAGGAGAAACAGAGGAATCTTGAATTTTACCACATTCATCGCAATTAGAAGGTTGAACACCACCTCATAAAATAAAAACATGACAGCACTGCGTTGGTGATGCTTTGGATACGTTTAGGTCACGTGGTCTACTCATGCGGCTGAGGGGGAGCACTAACTGTGCCACTTGTGCCTGGAGTGTGTTGCTCCTTCGAGGCTTCATTGGCAAGGCTTTCATTACCCCGTTGACTGTGGTAGCTGTGACCGCTATTGGTACGGTGATGGTGCTGAAGTGACTGATGTTGCAGAAACGCTTGCTGGGCTTCACTTTGTCGAGGAGAACGCCCTCGTGGCTGCTCCCCATGGGCACTTCCAGGTCTCGACTTAGAAATGCGATCAACATCTACCATGGAGAATGCTGCGCTTGCACCAAGAGTATCGGTAGGAGACATGAAGCTAGCCATTTCACGCGAAACTCGGGGTGCAGCAGATACACGGGTGTAATCTCTTGGACGCATGGTTGAGTACTGAGGATACGCGATACCATTCGTCAAAGGGCTCGTTTTGCCGCCAGGTGAAGACCCCGTCGAATCTCGATAGTAGCTTGTGGGCGTACCTGATGCAGCAGCGACGGCACCTTCGGCAGAATCACTTGGATTGCGTGCACTCAACCGATGGATGTAGCGCCCTTCAGCACGAATCCGGTTGCGAGGGTGTGCCCCGAGCTGACGGTCTGAGATAAACGCGTCGCCTCGTTCACGCCAACCAGGTGAGTTCGCAAAGCGGCGAGCATACTCAACTGCCTCCAGCCGTCCAGGTATCTGCTCGGCACCAGACCAACGAGAGGAGAACGGATTCTCCAAGGTGGGGTCACGGCTGGAAGCACGTCGATACCCTCTCAGCTCAGGTGGAGCTTGAATACGAGCCTCGCTTGTGGTCTCACCTGCAACGAAACGATCACCGGACATACGAATGCGCCCACCCATTCCTTGTCCACGGTAAGCGGCCATTCGGTTCGCTGCTTCTGCACGCCGATCTAGATCTTCAGGGCGATAAAGCGTGTTGCCATTGCGTCCCACTCCTCCACGCATCGGAACAGCAATCCCTCCATAAGGTTGTTCACGTGCCTGTCGCGTCCTCTTGCCGTCAAACTGTTCTTGGCTGGGGGAGTCAGATGTCGTGCGTTTCCGTGATGCGCTTCCAGTGCTTCCATGGCTGTTATTCCCAGCTTCTGGAAATACTGTGGAACTAGCTGCAGGTTCATGAGGCAAAAGTGACAGGATGGCGGAGTGCACGTTCGCTGGGAAGCACGTGGTTAGAAGTTCTTTGTCCATGGCAATATGTCCCACAACATCCAGCGCTGACGGAAAAACCTCTCCGCTTGGGGAAACAAAGCGCGTCTCCCCCCGTCCAGAGTTACTCGCCTGCACACGCCATCCTTGTCGTACTAGACTAGGCAGCGCATGATTCTCAAATAAACTGATGACAAACTGCGCTTCCCGTTCGCTTACCTGAATCTTCATGCGTCGCTGTACAGGGCGTTGAGCAGGTGGGGGTGGCATCATAAAATCTCCAGCATCTGGGCTAGCAGGTGATGATTCCTCTTCACCCTTTTTAAACAGCAATGAAATTGCCGGTGGTGGTTGTGCCGGATCAGCTCGTTCGATCTCATCTTGGATCAAAATCTGTAGTGTTCCATCCACCGTGAGATCCTCTGCATCACCATCAGCATAGACTACTGTATACAGCGATACTCTCTTGTCAAACTTGACCACTTGCCCCAAAAAGCGTCCATGTCCTGCAAAAGTCTTGGCAACACGTAGTCCAATGAGATCTTCTGCAAAGATCTCACGTCCATGGAACATGATGCGGACGTCACGTTGCTCATTAGGTGACGGAGGTGCAGACGGATGTGCATCGTCGTTCTCATCGTTCATTTCTTCATCTGGAATCAATGGATTGCCTTCTTCACGAGCTCTTGAGGTTGGTCGATGGAACGAATTGAGCTGGTTTTGACTTGTTCCGCTCTGAAGTTTCTGCCCCGTTAACGTATCCCCAGTAGCTTTAACTCTATTTCCTGGGGAATTATTACTACGGAGTTGGAGCAGTGCGGCACTACCTGAGGACAGGGACGGTAGTGTTTGAGGCTCTTGTTTCTTGGTTGAGGACGTGCTACTGTGGGATCCAGCACTGGAAGGCCGTGGCTTGGTGCGAATGTCCTCGTCTTGTGTGCCAGAGCTGCTGGGTGAGTCTCCCGTATTGTCCGCATTCTGGTTCTGGGAGTCATTGAGCCAAGTGCCGTCGTTCTTGTGTCTGCGGTGACTACTGGGGACTACGGGGTTTATCGGGGCCGAGGTGAAGCTGCTGGAGGTCGCGGGTGTGGTCGACGTCGCCCCTGGGCTCGAAGGCGCCGAGCCGACTGCGGGGGTGCCTAGCATGGCGATGGATTGGATTGTGGCGTGGAAGCTTCCGTTTTTTAGTCGTTTGAGGTGATGGAAGTTATTTGAGGGTGTGGAGGACGCGACGGAGGCATGAACAGACACGTCTATTTTGGTTTCATCGCATTGAAACTGGAGGAGAGTATGGAAGGGTGAGACATGTGCAGATGGGTCTTTGTTGGGCATTTTAGTTGAGGGACGTGCGAGGTAGTTGAGGTAGCTGATGGACGATTTAGAAATGAATTATGGTGCTCGGAGGTATTCTGCATCAATGTTCAAACATTTTGTAAAAACTAAAACACACATGGCATAATTGCGTTTTGCAATATCACGTATGCACCGAACAGGTATTTGTAGCATCACTCTTGCTACCAGATTCGAACATCTCCTAGCCCCTCTCACCCTACTCTGCACTCTCTAGACAAGTCCCAAATTCAAGATTGATACCAAGGATAAGGCAGGACGAGTTGTTAGCACTTTAGACAGCTCGATAGTCCCCAATTCCCGTCTGAAACGGAAGCATTGACAACCAGAAGCAGGACAGTGCATTGTCAACTGGAAGTTAGGCGGTGCCACGGATAGCACTGCCAGTCAGAAACCAAAACCAGGAGACCGAGTTGAAATTTACGCGAAACAATCCGTGAAGGTCTATTGGTGACCAGTCGCACGGGTAACAAAACGTGCAGTCGGAGAAGTACCGCGAAGGGGGACAGGAACGTACGTTTCGGATAGGGGAAGCTGTGCTGGCACCTTGGAGGAAACGCTCGCCGTGCTGGCACAGCGCTTCATGGCCATGGACCATGGAGTAAGGACAGCAGCAGTAGCTTCTCCACGCATAGGGAACTTCTGCTCAGAACGACGCTGGTCACCTGTTTGCGTGGACGTCAGTGGATGTTGACAACTTGTCGTGGTGGGTATACCCATTAACGGACCCTTCGACATGTATACCGTTGCAAAACGCAACTACCAGGCTACCAACCAATAGTCACCATCAGATGCCTAGACACCTTCTAGTTTCGCCGACGGACTCAAGTCGGTCGATGTAATGGAAGCTTGGGCTCGACGGCAAAATAGAAGTGAGATTAAAGTTAGACGTCGCTATCGCTTTCTACTACTCTATTGTAGCTTGTCAGTGACATTTACTTCTTCTCTATTATGATTGGTGGAATTGTCTATTGACGTAGATAAATAATATCCGAGTTGTCAATATACGTAATTGTAAAAATGACGAATAGTGTGACTGCACACTATTCCGTCACAGTCACGCCCCATTTACCGGTTTTCGTAGGTTTTTACCAGTGTCCCTTATACGGACCTTTACACACTTTACGGCAGTATTAGGTGGACAGTTTCAAATGGACAGTCGTCTCCAATCCAGCTGTTTCGTGTGGTGCACGTACCACAATAATCGAGCTTTTCCGGACAAAAATGTCGACGAACGGAAGTGCTACGAGGGCCCATGGAGCCGTCCTGCCGCGCTCTTCCGCCTCTATTCTCCCCATAATCACCATCCTAGGTCTGCTGCTGTCGTGGCTACTTTCAGTAGCCAACAGGACCGTTCCAGCTCCCTACATGGTACTACAAACCTACTAGTTCTCTGTATCACAGTCCTTACCGCACAAACTCATTGCATTCTCGTAATCAGGACGAGATCTTCCACGTCCCTCAAGCTCAAAAGTACTGCGAAGGTCGCTTCGGTACGTGAAAAGCTGCTATGCCCTGTCAGATCGTTATTATCAGACTCGTTCTGGTTTGCTATGCAGATGAATGGGATCCCAAGATCACGACGTTCCCGGGTTTGTACTTCGCGTCGACGATGTATGCCAATGCAGCTGCAATGCTCAATCTGGGAGAATTTTGCTCTGTGTCAGTGCTGCGTAGCGTGAACGTGTTGTTTGCTCTTGGAAACGTCCAGCTCTGTGTGTTGCTCAGACGCCACGTGGCACCGGAAGACCCCAATGCGATGTTGCATGCACTGCGCATTGCTGTGTTCCCACCGCTATTTTTCTTTGCCTTCCTGTTTTATACCGATGGAGGAGCAACATTTTTTGTACTCTTGATGACATTGCTGGCTGAGAGAGTGGACTTGCTACAGTACCCACCGGCGAGAGGAAGCTTCATGCTGAGTGCTCTAGTGAGCTGATGAAACAGTTGTTGATTTTTGGTCACATGATTAACATTGAGTGTTGTTGTTTGTAGAGTGGCGCAGTGGCGGTTCTTTTCCGCCAAACAAACATTGTTTGGGTGGTCTTCGTCGCTGGAACTGTCGTTGTTCGATGCGTCGAGCTTGCTCACTCTAAGTTCATTTACGGGTAGGTTTCACTATTGTTGTTTTCACATGAGTGTGGGCTAATTGTACTGCTTCTATTGGTACCAGATCATTGAAAGAGGATGCGAGTGCCAGTGGCACTTCACCTGCCATGCACAGGTAAAGTGGGTGTTCTACTGCGCTGTGGTAGTGGAGTGCAATAGATGACGCTGTTTTTGGATGCTGCAGTTCTCTTCGGGTATTTCTTAACTTCGTCAGCGTCGTTGTCACCAGCCTTCCGTCCATTCTCGTGATCGTTTGGCCGTTTGTCGTGATCGTGGCGGGCTTCATCGGCTTTCTTCTGACAAACGGTGGCATTGTTGTCGGTAAGCTTTGGAACAGACCTCAAAATGACCACGTTTTATCCAGAATTGCAACTAATCATCTCGATCTTTTGTGTGTAGGCGACAAATCTAACCACGAAGTGACGTTCCACGGAGCTCAGGTGCTGTACTTCATTGTAGTGGCAGCGTCTGGATTCGGACTCAGCCTTATAGATCCTACCCAGCTGAAGAGATTCACTGGGTCAGTGCGTCGGAACATTAGTTCGTCCCGAGGTCTTGTCTTTATTGTCACTGTGGTTGCAGTGACCATCGGGGTGATCTACCAGTTCAGCCCCGTGCACAAGTTCATGTTGGCAGACAATCGGCACTACACGTTCTACGTCTGGCGAAAGTTTTTCCTCAAGCACGAGTTGGTCAAGTTCCTCCCTACTCCACTTTACCTTATGTTCGGCTGGCGTTGCTGGGATGAACTAGGTATGGTCATTTAACTTTATTCGCTACCTGGGTAAAATGTATTAACTATCATTTGCCCAACAGGACTAAGACGCTCACCGCTGTGGAAACTTGTGTATGCGCTTGCTGTGTGTTTGGTCCTCACACCATCACCGCTTGTCGAGTACGTTTGCTACTGTGCGTCCTCCTCCTTACCTTGCTTCGAATCTAACCTGATGTGTGTGCTCCAATAGGCCACGATACTATTGTGTTCCGTTCATCATCCTACATCTGAACTCGAGCAACGTAAGTTTCAATGCAACGTAATGCATTGTTTTCACGATCGTGCTAGTGCACTAACGGTTACGCCTGCGATATTGTAGCAACCTGCCTTTCACCTATGGATAGTGACTGCTGTGTACATGGTTGCTAACGCGTTGACACTGTACATTTTCCTGTATCGTCCTTACAACTGGGTCGATGGAACCATTGCGCGATTCATGTGGTAATACGTGGAAACGGCAGTGTCAATCAGTCCCCGTATCGGCCGGCATAGAGATGTCAATGATTGCAAACGCTAACCAAATTCGATGGCGTTTTCAAATGGCATACAACTTGTGCTGAAACATCAATTGAAGATATGCAAGCCCACATCGACAGAACTATGTTTACTATGCAGCACCTGCTAACTCCTCCGCTGCAGGTTCACACAGAGATGACATTTCAGTGGTCTCCACAGCAGCGAGCACGTCGCCCTTCACTGGCAACGAGATGGACGCGTCGTAGTCAATTTCGAATGGGTCGCGCAGAACTCGAAGATGAAACTTGCTCAACACCGTTGCAAGAGCAACCTTGAGCTCGAGCATGGCTAACTTGGCCCCAAGACACGATCTTGGACCCGCCAGAAAAACCAAGAACTTGAACGGTGAAATGACCAGCAGTTTCCCAGATTCAGGGTCGATCCAGCGCTCGGGTTTGAACTCGGCAGCATCTTCACCCCAAATCGATTGTAGACGAGCTACGGCGAAGGTTGGAATGACCACACGGGTTCCAGACGGAACATACGTGCCATCACTAAAGAAAACGTCTTGTGTTGCGGTGCGGCCGATGAGTGGGGCAACGGGGTTCAATCGCAGACTTTCCTTGATAGCTGCTTCCAAATACACAAGCTGCTTCACGTCATTCATGGAGGGAGGCGTGTTGTCCTTGGTAAAAAGCTGCGGCAGCTCTGTCAGAAGTTCTTCACGGATCATCGCTTCAACGTGAGGGTAGCGGTTCAGCATAATGAAGAACCATTGCAGGCTCTGCGATGTGGTTCCTCGACCTGCTGCAGTGAAATTGAATGCCATGTCTCGAATCAACTTTGGAGTGGTCTTCACACTGCAAGTGGTATAAGCACCATCTTCTTGGCTTCGATCTCGATACTCGTTAGTTTCTTTAGCAAGGAACAATGAGATCAAGTCCGAAAGACGTTGCGGGTCGGCTTCAGATTTTGACTCTATGGACTGCGAAATGACCT
>PCFV01000464.1:0-25318 GCA_002812785.1 Phytophthora litchii | reverse complement strand
CACCCTAATGTAACCCCGTTACAATAATAGCGATTCAGTAACTCTTGAAGACATTTTCAGTGGAATAGATGCGGATGAAACAGAGTGAAGCATTAAATACATCTGTAAACGATGTTCTTTAATCGATAGGGGTCATAACTTACAGTAGATACAATTCTGCAGCGTCATTTCGTTTCAGTGCCTCCATTGCACGGATAAACTCGTGCTCATCCTCGTGTATCGAGTCCTGCAACATTGCCCAATAAGCCTTGACTGCAGAGTTTTCAGCGTCAGTCCGTAGATATTGCATAGGAATAAGTTGTGAACAGGTTTCCATCAATGTCGATCCGTCGGAATATGGCCGAATACGGACCCATGCTGTCTCATCAATATCCATGCCGCTAAAGATGCCTTCACCTTCCAAGAACATTTTCCATACGGTCACTACGCAGTTGTTAGCGTGAAAACGCCTTGCCACGTTGCGCTTTAACATTGACCCAGTTGATCCAGTGGCAAGTTTCTTCTTCAAACGAAATTAAAAACCGATCGTATTACTAGAGTCGACAATTTCCTCGTAGACCTCGCGGTCGATACATCTGTGTGGCAACTTGGAGAGCTGCCACAGCGTACGGTTCGCGCTTTCGAAATTGACTGGCAGCACTACCTTGATCATGAATTGACGGTATTCCATTTGACTATCTGGATTGTGACGCTGAATTGAGCTCCAAGTGCCGATTGGTAACGAGTCTATATTGCATTCGTCGAACACTTTATCGACCCGAGCGTAGCTGTCATTTAATTCCTGCAGATATACTTCATACATTGTAGCATCGGACGATTTCAAATGGAACCACTTTCGGTCATCGAATTGATAGTGCACTCCACTGGCACAGGTACCTGCGCTAGGATAAAGCGCAATACCACTGGATTCCTTCGGACATTCGCGAAGTACAATCCCCATGTTCTCAATGTACGCACTCTGAGAATTCACGATCGCCAACAGTCTCTTGCGTTCAGCTTCTGCTCGAACTCGGTGTTCCCGTTGCTGAGCTGCAATTTGTCTCCAGAACGACTTAGACAACATCAAGTCTGTCCGCGTCGTGGTCTTCGTGCCTTGTCTCGCTTCGATCAGCTCCTGTACTTGGTTTGCCAGATCATCAGCCATTTGACGAAGCTCGACACGTTCATTTTTCAACTTCAGGCGATATTTCTGACGTTGGACACTGACTGTCTTACGTGGGCGTTTGTTCTTTCTGGTTGACGACTTCTCTCCCTCGCTGCTACTGCTTTTGTAGCTCTCAACTTCGACGTCTTCCGCCATCACATCAGCATCCACACAAGAGATGTACATCCAAGTGGGAACTGGTTCATCACCAAGAAGCTGCTGTAATTCATTTGCCTCAAGTGAGTTATGAGGTGTGGTTCTTGGTAGGATAGTGTCCGTTTCCAAGAAGGTGATCACCTCGTCGAGAAACTCGAGGTCGGTTGCCGTGTTGTTATTCACTGGTGACTTTGTGACTGAGAGACTGCTTTGAGGCTGATCCAACGCGATATTAGCACGGGAGAAGACTCGTTTTCTAACCAAACACCTGGAACGTTTAGGGATAATGAATCTGCTGGGTCAGATGAGACTTATCGAAAGATGACACAGTTCTTGCTCAGAACGCTTCATGTGCATTGATAAAGTGGGCGGGTGCTGTAGTTTTCACTTCGAGTTACGTGTACATGTAGTAAGCGGGTCACTACTAGCTACAATCAGAACCAAAATGTTGGACGAGGTGATGTATTACATCACTTCCTGGACAACTTTTGATTAGTCTTGATGCCATCAGGTGTTCATTAGGAACAGCGTGACTAAACATTCTCGCCTGTATTACTCCATCCTATGAGGCAAAGGAGTTTTTGATCTGTCAGGTATAAGACTACCACCCTGACAAACCAAATTGACCGCCATTGACCACTTCCTTCAGACTATAAATGGCTCACGGCACTTCTGACATCGTGGACGCAACAATCATCGCTCAATTTCTGCGAGAATGTGAGCCCCCAACACCCACTTCCTCGTCGCTCTCGGTAGCAAACATGTCATCAAGTGTTTTTTTAAGCGCCAATTTCAATCATCCACTACCGACCACGTCTAGCAGTGTTCTTGAGCTGAAAGAAGAGGATCAGCAAGCGATTCTGGCTGCTCTTGACAGCTACAGTGAGTCAAACCATCCTTTGGTGTCATTGAAGCACGACACTTTTGTGAAACCCGTCGGGATCAGCGCCGATGATAAGCTTGCTCTTCAGCGAGCCAAGGCCACTAAGCGTCGGAATCGACATCGCCAACGTGTGAAAGAAGAGTGGCAGACGCTGAGGAGTCAAGAAGCACTGTTTAGTGCTAAGCTCGAAGGGTTGAAGCGTGCTCGAATCGGAGATAGTGCTTGTGTGAACCAGCTAAAATGGCAAGTGTTAGCGTCGAAAGAACTCAATGCAAGACTACAAGCAGAAGGACAACGACAACGTACTCGTATGGCCATTGAACGACGAGCAGCTGTGATCAAAAATCTCCAAGACGTGCTTGATGCACACCAGTGTGCCCAGGGTATAGAGAAAACTGAAAAGATGTCACCAGAGTGGGGGCCCAACGATGTCAAGCTGTACGAGAACTTTATGCTCGAACTGACTGAAGCTTATACTCAAACCGATACTGTACTTCAAGAGTGCGGCCTTGGAGGAGCGATACCGTCTGAAACCAGCTTTTACAAGCCAATTCGGAGACTGGATGCTGTTCGAGATATGACATACTTCGAGAGTACGTCTGCTTTTGTTATGCCCAGCAAGTATCCAAACTCAGCCAAGGCAATGTTTGACGCTTCGCGCCAGATTCATAACGAGCATCCTCGCCGAAAACTTTACGAGACGACGGAAAACATCGCCAACACAATCGCAGTCAAGTTTGGGACAGTTAATCACTGTGAAGGAGGAAAGTTAATTCCTCTAACGTTGATCACAGTACAACATCGTTTCGAGGAGCAGGATCGAACGGTGTTGGTGTGGCGCTGCCTTATTGAAGGAGAAGGAGACTTTGCCAGCACGTGCTTGGACGAAACAGGCTGGTGCGTGATGCGACCAACGTCTGATAACTCGACGGATATTAGAACATGCATACGCTCTACTCCTGTTCATCGACTTGTCGAAAGGACGTTCAAAGTGGAAGATCGTGATGAGGAGTTTGCAAATGCAGTGGTTCGCTCCTCGCAACAGGACTCACTGAAGCTTGCGCAGTTGATGGATCAATTGCTGTTGGATACATGAACTTAGGATAACTCAATACATACCCTGAACAAACATCATCCAGCGAGAGAAAGAATAGCCCAAAAGACAATCTCTGAAGAGAAATACCCTGATTGAACGCGATGAGTTGTCATTGATCACTAAAATCTATTGTAGCAGTGCAGTAGATCTACGCGTTGTGGTTATCACCATGTCATCCATCCAACAAAGTCTTACTCTCTATTGAAGACCTAACCTCCTGCGTAGTGATAACTTATCACTGATAAGTCGAAAATATGTTAAAGTGTGTTAATCTAATTGGTTAAATATAAAATGATATGATTGGTCAATAGTAACAATACAGAAATCAAGTTCCGATCGCTCTATTGACGCCAAACACTCTGTATTCTACCATGCTGTCAGAAAAACTGAGAGTCAATCTTGTAATTAAAGACAGCGCATGCCTCGTGGCAGAGACCTCGTCTTTAGTTCCATGTGCAACCACCGTGACTCAACAATTTGTTGAAATACACGCGCCTATCCAGTTCGAACAGCTGCAGACCACAAGTTTACGCCCGTCAAAGCCTGATGAATTCTACAACTTGACGACAAGTGGGATCACCTACCTAGGTACTTGATCTGTCTTCCTGATCACACAACTCACCTTTGCGTACGTTATCTAGCCACACAAAATCTGACAGACCCTGATGCAAATGACCGACGACATCATCGAAAACGTAGAGGTCCTCGCTCAATTTCTGCGAGAATGCGAGCCACCAACTCCTCCTACAACTTCACGATTCCAGGTATCAGACAAGTCTCCTGGTATGTTTTTGAGCTCCCACCACAATGAATTGTCATCGATCAACGATTCTTTTGTACTCGAAGAAGTGGACAAGCATGCCATTTTAGAAGCTCTTGATACGTACAACATATCTACCGAAGTACATTCAAGTTTCGTTCCGAAAATTGAGAGTGTGGAACTGTTGGAAATGGGGAGTGGGAGTGTTGATGTCGAAGAAGCCAATGTTCGCAAACTTGCTATGCAACGCGCAAAAGCGAACAAAAGACGCAATCGGCATCGAGAGAAAGTGAAAGCGCAATGGCAGACGCTGCGAGTACAAAGTTCCTAATTGAGTGAACAACTAGAGGCATTGAAACGAGCTCGTCTGGACTCTGGTGCTACTGTGGATCAATTGAAATGGCAAGCCATTGCATCAAAGGAGTTGAGTGCGAGACGGCAAGCAGAATTGCAACAAAAAAGTGTTTGCAATGCTATCGAACGTCGAGCTGCAGTTATCGAGAAACTCCAAGAATTGATGGAGAAAAACATTCTTGCACACCGGAAATTCATGATAAAGAGCGTGAATGGAAGCCAGACGACTTCGTGTTATACAAGAACTTCATGTTGGAAATCAAAGTAGCTTATGACCGTACAGACGCTGTTCTGGATCACTGTGGTCTTGCGAATACCATTCCTACGTGTACAAGCTTTTACAAGCCAATTAAAAAAGAGGATGATCTACGGAATATCAACTACTTCGAAAGTACCTCGGCATTCGTCTTGCCCTGCCAGTATCCAAGGTCTGCAAACGTTATGTTCGACTCGATGCGACAAGTTCATCGTGAAAATCCTCATCGAAGATTGTTCGAGACGGTGGAGGATCTCCCAAATACTATTGCTGTCAAATTTGGGACTGCTTACCATGGAGGAGGGAAACCAGTTCCTCTCGGGCTGATCCTCGTAATGCATCGATTTGTAGAACCTGGACGGACCGTATTAGTGTGGCGATGTCTCATCCAGGGTGGTGGTGATTTTACTGGTACATTCTTAGATTCGACAGGCTGGTGCGTATTACGACCAACATCTTCTGGTGGTGTCGATTCAACCGATGTACGAACGTGCATCCATTTGACCCCGACGTTGCTATCCCATCGCAAACAAAGCAAAGTAAGAGAAAGCGTGACAGATGTCCAAGGATTTACCGATTTGGTCATGCGCTCATCACAACAAGACAAGCTGGAACTAGCCCGCGTGATGCAGAATTCACTACTCGCTTGACGTCGTAACTAACAACTAGCAAACATTATAGAACAGCACTAATACTGATAGCAGAGAATGTCGTATTGTATGCTACAAGCTTGGAGGCTCAATCTCAATGCTACCTAAAGTTTCTTCCAACAGTAGTTTCTCTATTGCGCGAATATTTTCGCGTTCATCCTCCTTAACCGCTTGTTCCATCACAATTTTGAAGTTTTGAACAACCGTATCGTTCGCGTTCACAGTAATGACAGGTGCTGGAATTTGGCGTGAGCAAATCTCCATCAACGCCCCTCCCTCTGAGTGCGGTCGGATGCTGACCGACGCCGTCTCGTCGACATCCATTCCGCTAAAGACACCTTCACCTTCCGAGAAGACTTTCTACATGATCACTACACGATCATTACCGTGAAATCATCTCGCCAGAACGCGCTTCAGGATCGACACACTTGATCCCGTAGCGAGTGTGTGCTTCAGGCGGAACTTAAATGCGAGAATGTTGTCCGAGTCCGCAATGTCTTCGTAGTCTTCTCTGTCGATAAACCTATGGAGCATCTTTGATGTTTTCCAATTAGTGTTGCACGTAGCTTCAAAGCTGAATGGCTGCAGTACTTTGTGCACATACTGCATATAGTCGACCCCACCAATTGAGTTAATCCGACGAAGGGAGCTCGAAGAACCAACGGACATTGTGTTCATCCCACATTCCTCGAACACTTGATCGACTCGTGCGTAGTTGTCATTTACCTCCTTGAGGTATATTTCATACAGAGATGCATCAGAAGACTTCAGTCGAAGCCATTGGAGATGATCCAAGGGCTGGATAGAAGGTTTAGACAAGTCTGAAGTATCGATATAACTTTCAGGTTGTACGCGGAACACATCGCGGACGTTGTTGATGTACAAATCTTGTGACTGAATTGCAGCTGCAAGTCGCTTCCGTTCCTCCTCCGACTGCATTCGTAGTTTATGTTGTTGAATTGCCAAATCGTGCCAAAAGGACTTGGAGAGTGCGATATCCGTTCGTGCGCTAGTTTTCTTGCCTTCTCGCGAATCAATCAACTCTCGCACTTGCAACGTCAGTTGTCCCTCAATTTTCTTGAGTTCTTCTCGTTCATTCTTGACTCGATCACGGTATTTCTTGCGGCGATTGTCACTTGTCCCCTCCCGAATATTTCTCTTTGTCGAACTTGAGGTCTTTTCATTTTCACTACTACTGGTCTTATTGTTTTCTAGCTCAACATCTTCTGACGAAGAATCGACAGTTCCCCATGACTCGACCTTCGTCCCCGAGAGAATTAGCTCGTATTCATTGTCTTCTGTTGAACCGCGTGGTGTGATTACAATTGGGAGACTGTCCGGGTCCAAGAAGGCCGATACCTCATTGAGGAAGTCCAAGTCCATGGCCATGACTTGTTTGGGTCTTAGAGACTTACGCAGACTGCCTGACCCAGAGACTGATCGACCAAATCCTGATGATGAACGCCTGAATTTTCCAGTGCCAGGTGTTTGTGCAGTTTGCGTTATACGATTCCTATACGCCAACAAACTACATCAATGACGACAGCACGGCATGCTTAACTATGCTCAATTATAGATGGAAACTCATCGCTACACTTATTACGCTTAGTCAGTCTTACCCTGTTCAGCTTCGCACGGTTGAATGCTGCACCACGTTGCTTCATCCTTATCCAACATTTGTCGCACTTGCTACTGCTTTTGTTGTCATCGCGGTCAAGGGAAGAAGACTCGATCACGCCCAATGGCACAGACGCCACAAGGAAACTCAAAACCCTGGTCATTCCTGGTAGACTCGCAACGTGTAGCAATTTGGAAGAGGCCATCCGAGTTCAAGAAAATCACCACCTCATCAAGACATTCAAGGTCCGTGTCATGACTTACTCAAGCTTAGTTGAGACTGCAGACCAGACTGACAAACTGGGCTATGACTTTCCTATCCAACAGGACAATCCCCGAGTCCATTCAGCTGGTTTTCGTTTTTTGTTTGCGGTGCCCTCGATTCTTGTCGGGAGCATGTATGATTACCTACTCGTCGAGAATGGCGAGTGTGTCCTCTAGTAGCAAACCTTCAACTGCACTCCGTAGTGCTTCCTCGTCTTCGTCAACTTTATCTTTCAGCATTTGCCGGAATTCTCCAACGATCGAGTGGCTACACATGACAGTGTTTAAGACCACAGGTTCTTGACGAACAACCACTTCAGTCCACGTACCAAATCCATCAGAAGTTGGTCGGAATCTACACCAGCCTGTCTCGATCGAATTCATTCCTCGTAGAAGTCCTTCACCTTGGGAATAAATTTTCCAGACATGGATGACTTGGTTTTTCTTGAAGTACCGTCGAGCAACAAACCGCTGAAGTACTGACACCTTCGCAGCAGTCGTTAATGTCCGCTCGAGTCGAAACTTGACTGCAATGGTATCCTTTAAACCCATTGCGCCTGCGTATACCTCACGATCATGCTGTCGATGAGGGTGATCAGCCACTTTCCACGAGAAACGATACGTGTCCTCGTAGTCAAATGGTTGCAACCCTTTATTGACATGTTGGAGATATTCCACGTCGCCGTCTGTCTTACGACGATGAATAGAGTTTGTGATTCCAAGAGGTAAGTCATCCATGTTGCATTCTTGCAACAGCTTGTTAGTGCGAGTGTAATTGTCGTCAACCTCTTGAAGGAGTGCCTTGAACACTACGTCGTCGGAATCCTCTCCACCTAGTACGTTTTGCTCCTTTTGCTTGCTATGGGTTCGTTGCATTAGCTTGGTAAGGTTATCAATGTACGTGGCTTGAGTATTCGTCGCAGCTACGAGTCGCTTTTGCTCAGTTTCGGCTGCCATTCTTTCTTGATGTTGTCGAGCTGCATTATCTCTCCAGTAGTAATTGGAGAGTTGAATACTCGCTCGGTTGGTTCCTGCATTGCTCTCGATAGCTTGTTTGAGACGCTGCAATTGAAGCGTTAACTCGTATGCTTCTCTTTTTAAAACATCACGTTCATCCTTGCGTCTCTGTCGTTGTTTGCGTCTTCGAAATGCCTCTTTCTCTCGTCGAAGTTTTTCAATTTGTTGCTCATGGTCATAGCTGTCGTTCTCCAGATCAAACACTTGAAGAGGAACAGAATTGAGTGCAGGTACGTTGACCAATTCCAGACGTGGCAATTCTCCAGTGTTGGAGATTTTAACCGAACTGAGGGGCATGTTAGTTGTCGTCAACCCGTCCATATCGAGTAAAGCTGCGGCTTCCTGGCTTCAGTGGCGGGTTGCTGCATTCGATTTGGTAACTTGGGTTATGACAAGTCGCTACCTGTTGTCAGACTGGCCTCCTGATGCTGTAAGCTCAGAGAGCTGGACCAGCGTTTTACGGCATGGATGGTTCAGTGGGTGGTCGATCATCTCACTCGATCTTGCTCACCCTTTGTCAAGTTGAGGGTCTCACCAACTGTAATCAGTAATGTGGATTTGTCCTGCATGTTCAAGGTGACAACAGACTCAGTGGATCGTCTCGCCATACTTATTGATAACTACTTAGTACAATTGCCTCCTCGCCGTAGCTTGCCAACTCGAGGTTGAATGGGGCCCATGTTCAGCTAACTGACTCGATTCTCGTGCAATTTCGTTAGCATTTGAACAAAGGAACAGCACCAACCATATTTTATGAAATGAACGGTGGATAACAAGAATGCGCAACTTTAGTTGGTAATTAATTATGCTATCGCACTCGCTGGATGCTCTTTCTCTTCAGTCGTGATCGGTAGTCCCAACCTACTAACCATTTTAGTTGGTTGAGGCTAGTCTACCATGTAAGCCAGATTACGAACATTATGATTACGAGGACTTGGTTTTGATCATTCCATCGCTCCATTCGAGATCACCACAACTAATTTTCCACGTAAGTAAAGCGAAGAACTCGGACACTGTGTTCTTTAGCGAGTTGGAATTATATCCCGACGCCAGTATTCTTGAATCGACTAGCAATGACATTCTACTAGATCTTGATCTCAAGTTTTGCTCGAGTACGGTGAGAACTTCGACACGCTTAACAACACAGCGCCACAAAGTCAATGCAGCTATGAGAGTCAAAGCGACATCAATAGTGATCGATAAACTTCCAATCAAAAAATCACCTTCCGAGCCAAGGGGTCTGAGTATATCGTCAGCGACAAAACAATGAACGCGATAATCTTAAAGTACAAGTGGAAAAAGTGTCCAAGGTACTGGATAAGCTAAGACAAGTCGCCAAAGAAGCAGCAAGACAACCTAAAGCGATCAGCAGCAGTTGCAAACTTTGGCAAAATGTCGCCACATTCGAACTGGAGGCGAGGAAACGCGCAGAAGACCAACATGTGCGACTTGTTGAGGTTGGGAATGGCCAAACCAAGCTGATCACCGATCTCTGTAGAATCACAAGAAAGTGGCTTGCTACTGTACCTTGTTCACGCCAATCTATTCGCACTCAACCACCGGACAACACATTTTTTCATCATTTCTGCGGGAACTTGAGATCAATTATTTTTAAGTGAAGATGTGTTCAAAGCCTGTGTGCTTGAGTCAATGCCTGAAGGTACACCGCAGCTTGTACACCAAGACCCATTCGACATTGATTTCAAACACTTCCAGTGTTTCACAAAAATGCTGAATCCCGGTCAGTTTGATTCAGTTTGTCGTGAATTTTGGCGTATGTCACCAATACATACTTGAGCGGAGGATGTGGTGCTACGCGCTGGCATAAAGGTATCAAATGACACTATTTCTCTCAAGTTCCGTCACCGAAGACATCTCCACGAATGTATTGTATCGATTCGTCCACTCCTCGGGTGACGGTCGAAGATTTAAAGGTCTTGTGATTGAGAAAAAACTTTACTGATTCGATTCTTCGGACAAATATCCCCAATCGATGCACCAAATGGCGTGACTTCGAACTAGACGACGTTGGAGATATGCAGAGTCACATCTTGTTCCCCGTTATCATTTAATGCATTACCTGATCAACATTAAAACTCTTTGTAGTTTCAATTTGCGATTTATTTCGTTTCCAAGAGTTAGAGATAGTATGGAATTTCAACATACTCGCGGTGACATTTAGTTTCCAGAAGATCTAGAAATCGGCTTGGGAGGCGGTACCCCCAATATGATCGACAGGACGTGATAAGTTTGATGCAGCTCAAACACTATTGTCGTCAACAAATCGCCTCGTCCGAATCTCCATAACTCGGTTGATGGCGTCAATGGTGTAGTACTTCGAAATTCGTCATTTCGTCTTGGTTAACTCGATTCTGGGTAACTGTCTCGAAGGGAAAAGTGTCTTTGCTTGATTGATTCAGAGGAGACTGCAAAAACTACTAAATATTTATGCCTGAGAGTGTATCCTCGAGTAGAAGCTGCTCCAACTTGCTTGTTACCAGCACCATACCTTCGTTTACAGCATTCTGCAAAACTTGCTGAAATTCCTCGTTCCGTAAACCAACGGAGCTCGAGATACTAAAACTTACTGGCACTTGACGAACACATGCCATGATCTCCGTCGTGTCTTCTTCTGTGGATGGCTGAAGACAGATCCATCCTGTCTCGTCCGAATGCATTCCTCGAAAGGTTCCTTCTCCTTCAGAATGAATTTTCCAGACAAACACCGTGCGAGTATCCTCCACAAAACGACGAGCGACATACCGCTGCAGCACTGATACTGTCGTTCCTGACGTTAAAGAACGAGCAAGGCGAAATCTGATCACTAAAATGTCGTCGGAACCAACCGCATCCCCGAAATCCTCTCTGTCTTGCTGTCGATGATGAAGTTTACACAACTCCCACAATGTTTGTCGTGTAAGATTGTAGTTGAATGGTTCTCTAAACTTGTGCAGGTGTTCAAAAAATTCAATCTCGCCAGTCATTTCGTTTCGCTTGACTGAGGTGGTAACTCCTTCTGCCATCGAATTCACGTCGAATACCTCATCAACTTGAGCGTAACTTTCATGCACTCTTCGTAAATGCCCACGAAACATTGTATAATCAAACGGTGGGCTAGTAGGGCATTGTGCCACATCACTCTGAGAACTTTCTGTAGCATCGAGAGATTGGTCCATTAAAACGGGGATTTGCTTGCAGAGTTCTTTAATACATGAAGCTTTAGCCTCAGCCGCAGCCAATAGCTGTTTCTGTTCAGCCTCCGAGTTCAACAACTTCTGACGTTCTTCTTCAGCTAAATCTCTCCATGATTCTGTGTTTTGTTGCAACTTTTGAAGCTGCCGAGACAATTCATCAACAGTTTCCCTCAAATTGTTGCGCTCGTTCTTGAGTTTTTGATGATAAACCCGTTTTCGAATAGCTTCTTTCTCTCGTCTTCTTCTCCGTTTATCCCCATCGATTGCTCGATATCTGGTGCTCTTATCACTGTTTTTCTGAGGAAAACGCACTGTAATCACTGATGTTGCTAGGTCTTCTGGTACATCGAATTGGGAGTCTCCGTAATCTTCGGTGGTTTTGAGGCCGGTCTTCACCTTATCAATAAACGTAGCTTCTGTTGCCATCGTGTGTGGTTTAACACTGCAATTGTTGGGAGCGCTCGATTGTGAGAGTGAATTTTCTGGCAAGCTCACAATCCATCGCGCTTGAAGAATGGACAGCCTCAGATGTACAGCTACTGTATATATTTTTCCTGGCAAACATTTACCGTGATGACTGCGTCTATCAGTCTCTAGTGTTATTTTTCTACTTTACTACTTTCATTGTACCAAGTAATATGTGCACAATACACTAATATTCTACAACCTCCGTTGTTGGTATTGTGGATTGGAGCTCATTGTAGTAATCGCTTTACAGCCTGTCTCAAAGAAAAATACGTGCTGCATCCAATTAGTCGATCATTACGAAGACTTTGTACATTAGATGTCGATGCCTTCCAACGTTTCGTCCAGCAACATTCTGTCAAGCGCAGTAGAAATCTCTAGCATGTCTTCGCCTACCGAACTTTGGAGCACTTGGTGAAACTCTCCAAAGGCGTTTTCACTAGAATTAAAGATGTCAAAACGCATTGGAGCTTGTCGAACACAAACCCTCACCAACGTTGAATCTTCTTCTGATGGTTGAAGACAAACCCAACCTGTCTCCTCTGCATACATCCCGTTAAAAACACCTTCTCCTTCCGATAGAGTTTTCCACACGAATACAGTGCGATCGCTTTCCACGTATCGTCGATGGACGTATCGTTGCAGCACTGACACCGTGACTCCACTTTTCAATGTTCGTATCAACCGAAACTTTATCACGACGGTGTCATCTGGACTCCCTAGACCCTTGAATTCCTGTCTATCTTGTTGTCTGTGAAGAAGCTTGGCCAATTTCCACATTGTTTCATGTGTCTTCTCATAGTTGTAGGGCTCTGTAAATCTATTCAGATGCTGGAAGTACTCGATCTCTTTGTCCTTCTCACGGTAACATACCGAAGAAGTCACTCCATTTCGCGTATTATTCGAATCAAATTCGCACAAGATTTCGTCGACTTGAGTATAGCAGGCTTTGACCCTCTCTACTTGAGCACGATATTTGCTATTGTCGAAGAGTGAATTGCTGGGACAAATTGTCTCCGAGTGAGTAGGAATCTTGATCATAAATCTAGACATTGTCGTTCCAGGAAGTTGTCTGCACAGCTTGTCAATGTACATTGCTTGCATTTTGGCAGAAGCAAATAGCTGTATCTGCTCATTCTCAACTCTCTGTCTCTGCAATCGTTGATTCAGCGCGACATGTTTCCAGTTTGTGTTGGTGAGTACCAGGTTCGTTTCCATGTTAGCATTTCCTTGGTATTTGCATTGTTGTAGTTTCTGAAGCTGTGACGATAACTCCCTTACAAGTTCACGGAGGGATTCACGTTCGTTCTTTATTCGTTGGTGATACTTTCGTTTTCGGATAACTTCCTTCTCCGCTCGAGTCTTTGGCTTAGTTGGTTGACTCTCACACTGAACAATAGTGGCTTCAGTATAGCTGTCCTGCGATAATAAGTGGACGAATTCCGATGGTACAAGTGTGTCGACGACCTCGAGTTCAGTTCTCTTGGTGGTTGTTTCCGTTGAACTCAATTGCTCTACATCTAGAGTGTCCATCATGAGTGTGTGATTCAAAAGTTGGTATTTGAACAATGACAGCAGAGAAAATGAATGAGACTCGTGGCTGCTGCCTATCTCACAATCCTAGCTCGCTGCCGCGTGGGAGAACAAGCAGCTGGTGTTTAGACGTATGCAATGCAAGCGACATTTGTAAACACCGTCAGCTTTAAAGTGTTTGTCGTTGCAATGTAGTGATCACAACGCCCGAGAGGTTCTCGGCTAAGTTCTACCAAACACATTGTTCTGATCAGTGCATGCAAGGAGAATAAGCAGCTCTCGAATACTCTAGTGATCTCGGTGAATGACTTTGGACAAATGGCACCGAGTCAACACAGTATGGACATCTTTTCGTGGATCAATCTGAGAGAGTTGGCACCTGATCCTCGCAGCGATTTGATTAGATGGCTGTGCTCAGCGGGGATATTAAAGACTCGCCTTAGTAAAACTCTAGCTCTTACTCTTCTCGGTCGAGAACCCTCGATCGTTATTCAGTCTCCGGTGATGCTGTATTATTACCATAGTTCATGCACTTCCTACACTAGTAATGTAGTACATCAGATCAAGCGCATACTGCAATTATCTACTCACACATCAATTGGTGCCAACGTATCCTCTATCAGCTTCTTGGACAATAAACTCATGATTATTTTCGCATTCTCTTCCAGTAAGTCCTGCATCATGTCATAAATGAATTGCTGTCCATCAGTTGGTCGTGGTTTCGAGGCATCAAGTTGCATCGGAGCTTGACGAACACAAACTGTAACCATTGTCGAGTCTTCCGTAGTAGGTTGTAGCCTCGCCCACCCCGTTTCTTCCAGTTGAATCCCGGTAAATGGTCCTTCACCTTCCGAATACGTCTTCCACAAGAATACCGCTTGAGATTCCTCCACAAACCGACGAAGGATGTACCGCTGAATGAAGGATACTGTCATACCTGTCGGTAATGCCCGTACCAAGCGGGTCCTGAGGATGAATGTATCGCTTGGATCAGCCAAGTTTGCATAGCCGTCTCCGTCCTGAATCCACTGGTTGAGATTGGTTATATTCCACCATGCCTTGTGGCTCTGCTCGAAATTAAAGGGTAGAGTGAACTTGTTAAAGTGGTTCAAGTACCTTGAGTAAGTTCTCACTGTTCCGTCCACGTTAGGCTTGGACACTGAAGCAGTCATTCCGTCTGGTAGTGTCAGTAGATCACTAAAGACTTCATCCACTTGGGTGTAGGCCGCAAAGATCTGTCGTAGGTGCTCAGCAAATAAAGCATGGTTGGCCTGCATGTTCATCTGGCGACTGGAAACAATGGCAATACGAATGGTTTCTGTAATTGCAACCCAATCGTAGAGATACTTGGGAACGAGAGAGCGGAGAGTAGCGAGATAGGTGGCTTGTTCATCTATTGCAGTTTCGAGTCTCAACTGCTCCATTTCCGCTCGATGTTTCTCCTCACGCCGTAAAAGAGTAAGGGCTCTCCAAGCCGAGTTGGTAGCCACAGGGTTACCACTGTGGAGCTGTTTAGTACTCCTACCTTGTTTCAATTGTGTGAGCTGAGTTGTTAATTCGCTCTCCATGGCACGAAGAGTTTCTCTTTCTTTCTTAAGCCGCTGCTCGTACCGCTTCTTCCTCAGGACCTCTTTTTGTCGTCGAGTTAAGTGCTTGGACGCCTGTTTGATCGCTGGAGTGTCTCGCACTTCAGCGCTATTCTGAATCTCAGTGTCGGAAGTACCCGCTTCACGCGGATGGACTGATTGGTTCGCATCTACTTGTCCGATGACCGTCCCGGAGATATCGCTCGAGGCGAGGAAGGCCGACACTTCGTTAAGGAACGCTGTTTCTGTCACAATGTCGTTCATGGTTGACACGTTTTGGTTGTTCGATGGTAATTGGTTTATAGCGAAAAGCCAAGTGATGGTAGAATCACTACAGGTATTACACAACTCTTACCACTGGAATAGCCAGCCTGGCTGCCGTATTGTTTACAAACGTTGCAGATTATTTAATAGTGTCGCATCAACCCTACACGTGGTTGTTGCGTGACGGTGTGTACTGCCACTACCTCTACAGGTTCGTTGCTGTACTTTACCCACGTCGAATTAAGCCTCAAGATAGGAACTTAAGAATCTTTTACAAATACCATCGTATTAATCGCTTTTATAGTACAATCTACCATGGGAAGGCCACTCAACTGCACAACGAAATCGAAGCCACCAAGAATGCTTATGTTTCAAAAGGACACGTTCATACGAACTGTTCGATCGCATTCAGGCTGAAATTCTTGGTCGGGTCTGGTAGCAGTTCTTTTAGAGTACTCAAGTAAGAGGCTTGGATAGTTATCATATCTAGTAGGCGTCTCTGCTCTTCTTCAGCTTGAAATCGCTTTTCACGTTCCTGGATTGCGAAATCTCTTAAACTCGAGACCTTCCCAGTTAGATTTGCATCAAATATACATATCCTGGCTTTATGGACTTGTTTCACTCGCTGTAATCGTGTGATAAGCACTTTTTCAATTCGCCGCAAAGTCTATCGCTCATTTTTGAGCCGTTGTTCATATTTCCGCTTTCGAAGATTTTCCTTCTCTCGCCGTATTCGTCGCTTGAATTTGGTGTCCTTGTCTACCCTACTGCTCCGGTTGATGTCACTTCCGTGGTCCATTTCAGGCAAATTGTGAACAATATTAGTCGAGTGTGGTGACATTGGGACGGTTGAAGGAGCGTCTGGTGTATTTTGCAGAACTGGATAACTCATGTGGAGGAAAGGTGGAGTATCTTGGTAATGGATACTGCTATTTCCGGGAGCATAAGGATTGAGGACGTCCCAAGACGCGAGGATGCATGGGATGATGTGAAAGTAACGTACACATTTAGATTACAGTAATGTCAGCTAGGTAGTGCAAGGCAGACTTCACTAGAGGTTTTCCTCTGCTCAGCTAAAGTCGATTCAACCAGACATCGATACCTACGGAACGTCTCTCTCTCGACCGCCACACATGATATCGCCTGCCGTTGGTGACCTCGCCTTCGCTGGTCCAGCCCATATCACAGAACTATCAGAGTTCCAGTACGTTGAGCTTGTGTCAGTCGATGGCTCTACCGCTACGGTCAAGTTGACAGGTCCGGATGTTGTTGACAACGCGGATCATTTATCAATGCCGCTCGACATATTTCAGCGTCGACTAGTCGACGAGAGCGAACGGCAGAATTGGCCGGGTTCCTTCATCGCTCACCCAATCGCCTTTCCCGGACTTCCAGCGACGGCGTCGATGAAGGGGCATACGGAGTCGTCTCCGGGTACACACCTTCGGAGTTAGAAACAACGCTCCATGTGATCTGCCAGGACGCGTCTATTCGCCTCCCGTTAAATTTGTCGACCAAGCTCATAAAGGTTGATGTTCTTAACTACGCACTACAGACCGGTGCAAGGGTCAATACGACGGTGGTCGGGCCAGAAGAACTACTTATCCAGCAGAATAAAGTGATTTCGCTGTGCGACCGACGGCGTTCTGGCCTGCCACAAGCAGTCCTGCAGTCTATGTCAGTCCCATATGCACCAGACGATCATATTCCATTAATTCGACCTACTACCCTCGAACTCGTCCGAGTGCGTCGTCGTCATGCTCTCGAGTTCTGTACGGGCGCCCTAATGATTTGTATACCGACCCTGGTAATATTCGAACACGTCGAAACCACGGTGATACAACCCAACGTATTCGTCAGCAGAACGAACCCGTCATCAAGCCCGAGCCGAACACCACGAGATCGACGAGAACAACACTAATCTGGAAGCAGAGCAGCTGTCGGACTCACTCGATTCTGACGACAGAGATATCCAAGACGTCCGGCAACTTCATCGACCGCTAGCAAAGCGTAGGCGGATTGAACATGCAGCACCACCATCGTCGACGTCTTCCTGCTCAAGTGATAGCGAAACAATACCCCCTAGAAGCAGCGGTGATCGTGGACGAGTATTTCAACCATCGGTAACAGATCGGAGAGTACACCAATCAATTGTGCGCCATCGTCATACAGGTAAGGAACCCCTATTACTACTCCAGTGTGCCCAACAATCCCAGCATCTCGACTTTATCGGAACCCCTCCAATTCTCTGTGGCGCTTATTCCTTCGGTTTTGGTGTCGGACTTTCAATTATGCACTTTCGCCGAGCTCTCTCAACGGACGAAGTGGATACGACAGAAAACGGTGTGAATATGTGGGATTTCTCTCCAAAGAATTCTCTATCCGCACCTCCCAAAGCAAGGAGTTTCAGCGATCTGGTCGGTGCTCTCTCTGCATTTTACAAGTTTGGAAAGTACCTCTACAACAAAGAAACGAAGGGCTTCGTGGGTGCCGCGCGAGATTTCGTTATCTCATACGCAGATACTGCCCACCCGGATCCGGTTATGGCTCGCCTTCGCACTCACTGGATCAATTGCAAGTTCAGCAAGTTTCGTAGCAGGATCATCACGAAAGGTCTGAAACGAGCTCTACGCATCCGGAAGGAGTTCACTCGCAATGATGAGCAACTGATCGCTCTCAAAGAGGCTTACCCAGCTTGGAAAGCAACTACGAACAATTCAAACCGTCAACGGCTCAGTGTTGTCAATGGTCCCGTACGTACCTCGCGCTCCCAAGACCATCAAAATGTAAAGTCACGAATACCGGTGGACGTGATAGCATCACTACCCAAAGGTGATGATGGCCGCCGACTTAGAGGTAGCAAGCAGTTAGCGAACTAAGGACCTAAATCAATCACTTTGCATTTCGACATCTAGTGCTCAAACGACCTTGACGTCTGCGTTACCTATCCAACGCTGGGTGCAACATCTCCAATTGTGCTCGAGGACACTTCCGTCCGGACACACTGACACATGAAGCAAAAGAGGTGATCTCTCAGCGTTGGCAAGGACTTTCAGATGCCCACAAAGACTTATGATGCCGCGCCGAAGTCCTGAACACGCTCGCAGTTCCATGGCAAGCAGCTGGTTTCGAGCAGAGAAAACAAAGACAACATCATTTATTCATGAGTACGCTGGATTCTATTCACCGCGCGAATGTTCAAGCTGTCACTACACATTGGAACATTTTAGCAACCCAGTTCAACATCGACATTCAACCCACCAATCTCAATCAGGTCGATGATGTCGACTACAACCATATACACTTCTGGTCTCAACTCTCCTCAAAAGCAAACTTCTCGCTGCCCGATGCGGTACGAGCATTTCGTGGTCAAACATGCGATGACCCTAGACCAAACAAAAATTTATACGAATTGCAGCGAATGTCACAATATGACATCGCTACTACCGTCGACGCATGGAACAACATCGTCCGACAAGGAGTGGTTCCCCGATGGGGGCCGGACAAACCGCAGCTCCAACATTCTCGCCCCTCTAACCATCGGAGCAGTGACGGGCATGACCGTAAAATACGACGTCACCTCCGTAAAGGTCAACTCGACGGTCGGTACTTGATCGTGAATGCTCATCTTCTCGATCGATGGCCGGAAATCTTCATCAGCCCGCTTGCAGTCGTTGACAAGCCCGGCACTCACGAAGATAACATCCGTCTTATCAACGATTATTCGTATCCGCCTGATCATTCGGTGAACGATTACACAGATCGGAGTGATCATCCTCCGATCTCGTACAATCCACCGAAAGACATCGCACGGCGCATTCATCAGCTTAAGATGCTGAATCCAGCTGCATCCATACTGATCATGCTGGGTGATGTGGCCGGAGCTTTCCGCCACATACCGATCCACGCAAATTCAGTATACATGTTCAGCTTTCTGTACGCAGATTTACTCGTGATCGATCTTTCTTGTGGATTCGGATGGTGTGGGTCTCCAGCATATTACGCTGTTGCTCGGAAACTAATTAATCACATCTACGAATTCAACCAAGGGCCTGATCGCTACTTTACAGGCAACGTGTGGTGTGACGACCACACGTGTGTGGAAGTCGATAAAGGTTCGCGGTGTTTTGATGCGAATATTGCATTACGACGAGCTATGGTGATGGTTTTGGGACCCACTGCTTTAAACGAGAATAAGTTCACGAAGTGGGCAACGAAGATCAAAGCACTCGGCATTATATGGGATACCGAGGTAGGTTGCGCCTCTATACCAGCAGAAAAAACTAGATAAAGCATTTACAAGGGCATCTCAGCTGGTTGCGGCGGGTCCCGTTACCAAGATCGCGCTTCAGAAAGTATTGGGAAGTCTACGCCACGTTGCAACTTGTTCTCGTCCGGCCCGCGCATTTTTCCAAAGACTGCAAAGCAATGCAAATATCCTTCCCCAATTTGGCGCAAGGAAATTGTCACCCGAAGCTCACTACGGTTTACGCTGGTTTCAAGCAGTTCTCCAACAACCGGAGCGATTAACTCAATTCCCGTAGCACATTTTGCAGAACTGTCAAACCCAGATGTGCATGTCTTCATGGACGCCAGCAGCGAGGGTCTGTGCGCCTTGGAGCCCTCATTACACCGATACATTCGTCAACAGTTTTCGAAGGACGAATCTGAAGAATTATCAATCAACGTACGGGAACTGCGCAGCGCTGTGTTAGCTGCGCTGCACTGGGGGCCGCGATGGCATGATCCAACAGCAAACACCCCTGTACATGTGCAATTCCACATCGACAACACCTCAGCCGTAGCATGGGCAAATCAACGATCCAGTTATCACCCGACTGCACAATTGTATAATCGCCTATTATCGCTGGCTGAATTTCAATACAACCTGGTCTGCACGGCGTCACACATCCCGGGGAAGCTGAATATCATGGCAGATGCGGGATCAAGGGCATGGCGTAGTACAGATCCACTCACATCTCAATGGGCTAACATGTGTTCTTCTTGGACGCAGGACACTATCGAGGCTCCACTCGACAATCTATCCGACGTATGGGCTCAATGCTCATCCGCCATGCCTTGGCAAACTCTACCAATGCCAAGTATCGATCACACTGGGAACAGTGGTGCCAATTCACAACAGCAATGGGCTGGTCTCGATGGCTCACGTCAGCAAACGCTTCTCGCCGACTCGGGCACTTCTCCACCCTCTGTTGGGCGCAAGGCACCAACAGCACACGTCAAGGCAACCGGTACAGCACTATCAATCTCAAACTTGCCAGCATCAAGTGGTTCCATCGTCGATACCGAGACATTGAGCTAAAGACGACGCTCCGCCTCGCCTTGCTGCTTCAAGGTATCAGACGTCTATCTCGTCCTAAGCGTAAGAAGCAACCGATTACCATGCCATTTCTTCGCCTGCTTCACCGCAACCTCGATTTCTCTCGGCCACGACAGCGCCTTCTGTGGGGGAGCATACTGATCGGTTTCTTCTTCATGCTCAGAAGATCGGAGTATCTGTTGGTCGAAAACAACCGACACTTTTACTGTCTCAAGAACCGCAATGTGTTTTTCTCCGACAAACACGGCAAACAAACAAATCATTTATCAGCAACTTCCGTCACCGTCGGACTCGAGGGTGCAAAAATGATCAATACGGTCGAGGAGCACTCCGGTGATCGCATTGTATGCCCTGTACGAGGTCTACACCACATCAAGAAGGCTCGAAAAGAACTGAGAATAAGCGCGGATGCGCACCTGTGCGGAAATCTGAGCGCCCAAGATGTAAGCAGAGCAATCAAGCGAACAGCAAAACTGGCAGGCGTACCATCATCTGATTATGCTACTCACCCGATACGCATCGGCGGTACCACAGCGCTCGTAGCAGGTGGAGCTGACAGATTGTCTATCAAACTAGTGGGACGATGGGCTTCAAATTGTTTCGAACAGTATCCACGACAATCAGCAAAAGCATCAGTAGGGCTATGGTGCAACGCAGAAGAGTCTAGTGCGCGCTTAGCAAATTCTACTTCAACTTGGGGCCGCTCACCGCGCCCGTCGACTCACTGCAATGCAAATCCTGTTTGCCCCCCAATCCGCTGCGTGATGGAAAGCGGATATTTCCTCAAGCAGCGCTGTGTCAGAGGTGATTTCATTTAAATTCATGATGCCTGATGTCGTGGATGGATCTATTCCTATAGTGGAGGAACATCGACAACATGGGCACCAATTTCACAAACAAACACTCTTGACATGATGATTCAGGCGATCTGATGATGGTACGAGGCGTACCGAAATCACGATCGCTAGTTTGTATTCGCATGTCCCACATGTCATGCTTTTCCTGGGTAACTCCACAGCGTATAATACATGTACGACAGACAAATCGATCTATACCATCTCTTCTCCGTCAGGACCACGATTTTGTGATTGCTCTGTGCCAGATGATCACTATGCACATATGAGTGGCAAGCTAGTAGCTAACGTATCGACGAATGGACTTCCCGCGGCACTACAATAACCTAATACAAAAGAGAATCTCCTCAAGGAAAGAGCGTGACTAAACATGGCAATCTGACTGAGGTACAATTTCGACAGTCATGGCCGAGGTAGTAATTCCATATCGTGCAGTGACTTATCTGTTGCAGGGATAAAGTTGAATTGACATCTTTACTACTACAATTTAGACACTAGTGCTATGGATTTACGTTTGCAATTGTAAACGGCTAGCTGCTACAAAAATGGTGATAGAATGCCAGCAGAGCCACCAAGATGTTAGTAGATATGCACAATAGTTTTTGTTTGAGTCCCTGCTCTTTCGTCTAGAGATCATTGCTACAGCCTCCGCTATCCAATCTGTTCATAATGCTGGACTAAAGAGTGCGTCGAGTACATGAATACTTATTAAAGAACACAATGGAGAAGCATATTTTCTTCGAGGCTACACGTCGCAGCATCAGTGACATGGTCCGGTAGAGCTCGACGCAGTGTACCGATGTACGAGGCTTGTACGTGAATAGCAGTTTGTAGCTGCTTTTGCTCCATTTCTGCGAGTAATCGTTGTTGTCGCTGCTGAATGGCGAAGCTTCTCCAGGGCGAGTCTTGGCTGCTCTCTTCAGTATTCTTCTGAGGCTGCCGGATCCGTTTGAGCTTCTCCAACTGCACCGATAGCTCTATATTAGTTTGACGAAGGGCTTCCCTCTCATTTTTAAGACGCTTCTGGTATCTTTGCTTGCGAAGGACTTCTTTCTTGCGCTTCTGGTTGAGGCTTGTCGTCTGAACTTTGTTGTTCATGTTGTCCTTGACACTAGTGCGCGACTCATTTTCACTGTGTGGGGATGAAGAGTTGCGCTGCGAAATGCTAGTAACGTCAGATGTATCGACCTGGACGGAGATGTTTGGTACTAACTCGAGCGGTGTGTGGATCAACGGAATATCGATAGTGTTGAGGAAGTCTGATACTTCGTCGAGAAATGCTGCATCCGTGGCCATCTTGTCCAAGTGCTTGGGTTACACTGAGTTCTTTGGGGAATAAGCGTGTCACGATGCTGAGCAAGTCTCAGTCCACCTAATCTGGCTATCGATCATTGTGTCCGAAGCAGAAGCGAGGCAGCTGAATCCCCATATTACCTCAACCATTTGGTCTCTCCGTCATTGTTAAGTGACGTGGCTCGTATTCGGTCGTACAAGTTCTGTTGCATCGTCATCCTATCTCGTGATCAAGAAATACCTGCAATCTAGGAAATACGGAGCATGAATTGAATGAAAGCCGTGCCCAATCCTGTTTACTTAGCCATGAAGGCAAACAATGCACCGCCAAACAACACTCCTAAGGATGCCCAGTGGTGGTTCTCAGCACTGTTTGTAGTTTCGCCTGTTCTAATTGATCCACTACCTGTCGCGGTTCCGCTTCCGCTGCTACTAGCGCTTCCATTTCCATCGCTCTCACTCGTAAAAATTAGACTGCTCGGGGTGTCCAATTCACACACAACCAACGGGTCTGGGCACGTGATGTCACCGGAGAAACCTGGTACTGATAGCTTCTCTCCTTTCATGGTGCAATTTAGGTTCACTGTGTCTTGTTGCTTACTCCGTGGAATAGTGAGCTGGATAATGGCGCTGGAAGTATTCAACTTGACAAAACATTGCATAGCGTAGCATCCAGTTTGTCTTGTCGGTGTGATCGTCCATTGAGAGGAATCATCACTGCGCAGCGAAGATGTCGTACACTTACATGTCGGGCAGTACGTCTCACCATACGCGTTGATGGAAGTTGTGCCAAGTTTCAATAGGTTGGTCGAAATAGTGCAGTCGCCCCCTGTGTAGCCTACTACGAGCGGACAAAAGTCTGCAAAAGTGTTTACACCTCCTTTCGTTGGGCTGCCTGGAAAATATTGATATTCAGCTGGGATCGTTTGGCTGATGGTACTCAAAGAACACAGAGCGCGAGACGTTCCATCAACAGAACAGCCTTGGAACTCCGTTGCGGGTACTGTGCAGAAATGGTCTGTAGCTATTGGAATCTGTGTAGTCGGATCAATGCATTTATCGGTTGCGAACGCGCAACCTTTCTTCCGACCAAAATGCATAATCTCTGAATTCGACGAATTGACTTGGTACCAACCTGAATCTGCGA
Source organism: Phytophthora litchii (assembly GCA_002812785.1). NCBI lineage: Eukaryota > Oomycota > Peronosporomycetes > Peronosporales > Peronosporaceae > Phytophthora > Phytophthora litchii. Next base: position 1,444 of record PCFV01000464.1, on the reverse strand, counting down.
AGAATGCCAAGGTGAGACCGCTAAATACGTTGCGATAGCTGTCGACGGGTGTCATGTACTCAGGTTCAAATAGTCGTTCTTCCCAATGGGAGCCCAAACAACCTCCATCCTGTGACTCGATCTCCGCTCCTTCGATCGTTGAACAATTGAAGTGATCTTGCACGAAAGCGCGAACACGTGGAGTAACCATTTTTGCTACTACGTGGTTCCTTTCAGTTGAGTATTTGACCGTTGTGTTGGAAGGCTCCACATAGTAGTCGATCGTTTTGCCATTTGGACATGTTCCCGACAAATACGTCGGCGGGTTCCCCTTTTCATCACGTGGAGTTCTCGGCGTTCCATCTTCATTTCGCATGAGGGGGAAGAATCGAGACGAGAACCCGAGTGCATGAGAAAACTCATGAAGTGCTGTAGCCACTTGACGCTCAAAAGCCGAGACTGCTGTGCTGAGCTTGTTAGGGCAGAAATTAACCATTCCGAAAGTAGGGCGGTCGTATTGATCTTGTTGACAGATAGACGCGTAGGCCAAAGTGCTCCCGGTTTGACAAGCATTAGTATATTCAGCGCGCACGTAGATGAGGAAGTCAGTGTCTGGAACCCCTTCTCCTGCCGGTGACACAGTACATGTATCCTTTGTACATCCATTTGATGTGCATTTGTCGCAGTATCTCAATGAAGCGAAATGGTTATCCGGTATTGGCATTTCCAAACACAACTGGTTCGCTGCAATGGAATGGCAAACCGGTGGTGTGGTGGAAAATGTGGCAGTGCAAAATCTCTCCGCGAAGAGGTTACCACTAACAGGAACTACCTGAAGCGTTCTAGTGATACGTTGAATGGCCTCGTCAACGATTTTGAACACCTCTGCTCGAGTATCGTCCGGGAGTTTACTAAGACTTGAATAATCATAATATGGTGTCATCCGAATGGGCTGAAAACTTGTCGATATCAGCTCACGGCTGTTCAATGCCGTACTGTTCAATAAATCTTCAGACTCATCTCCATTACGGAGTCGTTCATTTACTAGAAACGGATGGCTGAAATCATAGTTTTGGGCTCCGATAACGAATTTGTGGTTGAGAGAATCATGAATACAGCTTTCTACCGCTCGGGTGCTCCAACAAGCAAAGAGCAGTATAAGGGTTGGTATAGTTTGTGAGATCATAGTCATGACTTTGTTGACCTCCGTCTGGCGCTTGGTTGTATCGTTGATAGTTAATGGATTGGAAAGTGAAAGCTCAGCGACAATGGAACCCAGAGCACGACCCAAGTATTTGGAGCACCATGATCAACTATCTTTGTATGTCACCAGTCCGAATAACTATATCCAGCTAACGCTGGGTGTAGGAAGCGTTCGACTCGTATCTAAATGTAAACCTCATTCAACGGAATACAGGTATTTCAGAATTATTCATGCTGCTACACTGCCTACAGTAATTAGTCT
>PCFV01000463.1:0-25338 GCA_002812785.1 Phytophthora litchii | reverse complement strand
TAGGACAATTTGAGAGCTAAGGCTAAGTTTGCAGCTTGCTTATAAACTGCAAATGGTTTCGCTGTAAGTATCGAACCGTGACGTCGCTGTACTATAGACATTTTGAACGAGCCAGGTCTCCACTGGAAACCTAGCGAAATCATGGAGCTCTCAAACACACGAGATACGTCTTCAAGATTACCTAAAAGACGAAGTACCGGGTCCAGCAAGTCTGACGTACTCATTACGTTGCTCACACACTCACTTTGTGTATCCCAATAGAATCTAGTCGATCCAGTCATCACGATCCTTTGACCCAGCAACTTATCTTTCAGCGACGAACCGTCGACTGGTTTGGTGTCTTCGGCTTCATCGCTACTGAGATGCGGAAAAACTTTGCGTAGAGTTTGGTCAGTGATAGTGAAACTTGTGACTGAGTTAGCTACCAACGAGTCTTCAGTGAGTTTCGTCAAGCCATTTAATTTCATTTCCACATTTTTGAACAAGAGAGATACCATTTGCCAATGTTCCATCATCGCGTCGATGCCTTGCTCAGCGTTAAATAAAACATTGAGAACCATTGTTTTTCGGAAGAAGATTTCTTGGCCGTAAGGCTGTGACAGGTCCAGCTCGTTGGTTTCTGTTGAATTCCATGCTGCAACAGTCGAAAGTACTCCAGCGCTACACTCCACAAATTTTCTTTTGGAGCCAGTGACTGTGAAAAACGGCGATATTTGAGTCGTTCAATCTCTTGCTGAAGATGCCTGTTGTCCTTTTCGAGGCTCATCATGTGGTCGGTTTTCTTTTTCCTATATCGGGCCTGCTTTTTACGACGAAGTTCTCGTTGGATTAGCTCCCTTTCAGCAATGAGTCGTTTAAATGTCGTGGACATTGTGTCTTGAGGGATGGTACACGTCGATTTACTGTTAGACAGTCGAATCCTTTTCAGCTTGAGGTGGGTGATAGGCGATCTCTCCCGTTTCCCTTCGGTAGTTGTGGTCTGATAAGTCTTTGGCGTTGTATGTAACTCTGCTGCAATTGTTGGGTACTTTTCAGTGTTTATTTGCTCAACTTGCTGGTCGATAAACAGCAATGGCGCACGAGAGCAGATACCAACTTCCACATTGGTGGGTCTCTGAATGTTGAGCGAGTTGCTGGCACGTGTCTTGACGATTCCGATAACCTCTTCTCTAAGCAACTTTTCGTTTGGCGGGTGAAGTACACAGACTTTCATTAATGCTGGAACCAGAGTTGACGCGAGGCACTCGATGTGATAGAAGAGTTGGAAATTGTCAAGTGAGCGTTGTTTTGCATTGCTGGACTGCTCGCCATCAACATCTGATGCAATCACCAATAATGGCGTGGTAGCCCGGATTCAAAGTTTGTATAGACTGTCATCCGGATACTTATACCCCTATCTGAAGGCTAATACAAACCAATAATGCGTTACGCAAGCCAGTACAATGTCAGAACTTGAGAGCAATTGACAATTGCATAATAACAAGTGATGCCACGCAATATTTGATCTCTGCATGGCAGGTATGATCCACACAGTAACTCGAATGTAAGAATCCAAACTACTTGTTATGAACTACAATTACTAGTCATAAATCTCAACCCACAATGGCATTTTTAAGTGGCTACATATTCATCATGTCCAAGTCCATTTGTCCCGGTTTAAGTCAGTTCTATTATGATGCGTCACTTTCAATCGGACAGAATCCATGTTGAACCCGCATTCACTCTTGCCTTCTTCCAGAAACCAATTCCGCATTCTCCGAGTTTCCTGCACGAGATAATGCGCGTCACTGACGTCCCCACGGGCGGAAGAGCTCTCTCCTACGCTGCTCTACAAGAAGCTGTGGCCTCTAAAGCCTCGACAGTCCAAGAAACGGAGAAAACTCCTCATGAAGAAGAGAAACCCACTTCTATAGCTTCCGGCCTCGGCACAGCAGTCCTTAATGGGCGTGTCGGAGACTTCTACCGCTCAGTAGAAGGAGTGACCAACACTCTAACCGATCTGGAGCTTACTCTACCGCAGATCGTCGTCATCGGCCAGGAGAGCAGCGGCAAGTCGAGCGTGCTGGAGAATCTGGTCATGTTGCCACTATTCCCTCGTGATAGTGACATCTGCACCAGACTGCCCATCCTCCTCAAGATGAGACACATGTCGCATGCAAATGTTGCTGCAGAAGGAGACCCTGAGCTTATGCCGCATTGCCCTCAGAGTGATGTTGTCCATACGGAGCAGCAAATCAAAATGAGACTTATCTACTCGGACAATCGCGAGCCTGTCGAGTCTGAGAGGAACTTTACACCTGAAGAAGCGGCTCAACTTATGAGAAAGTGGATGGACCAGATTGTTAAAGAAGAACAGGACAACAAGAAGCTGAAAGGAGTGGTGGAGCATGTACTGGAAATCGAAATCCGGTCTCCTAATGTGCCAAATTTGAACCTTGTTGACTTGCCCGGGATTGTAGCTGGAAAATTAATTGATGAGCCGGACGACATGATGCAAAGGACCCGTGCACTTGTGGAGAAATATCTGAAAATGCCAAATACATTGGTGCTGGCAGTTGTGCCGGCGTTCGAGCGTGTGCGCAACTCACAGGCATTTCAGATGGTGCAACAATACAATCTCACAGACAAAACCATTGGAGTATTGACAATGGTGGACCGTGCAATGGATGAAACGAATCCAGAAGGTCCTTTAGCTGAAGTCAGGAGTCGACTTGATGGAATGTCACAAGATCTTGTGTATCTTAAACAAGGTTATGTCGCTGTAAAAAATCGTGATACTCGTGTTGCACCGGAACGATCATTGGAAGAAGTAAAAGACGAGGAAAAAGCTTGGCTGGAGGAGTATCTACCTGGATATGTTGATCGTGGACTTGCATCTAGCAATGCTTTGATGGTGAAAGTTGAAAAAATGCTGGTAAGCCACATTTGCACGACCTGGGTGCCGCAGACGTTATCGAAAATCGACAATCAACGCAACAAGACCGAGCAGAAGCTAACCCATTATGGTCCTGACGCACAAAATATTGTGAATGACTTTCTTGGAGTGTCGCCGCTGTCTGCAAGGAAGCGAATGCTCCAATTGATCAAACCAATTTTACCTGACATTTTGAGCAAAGTTGATGAAGATATTTTACGACTTGTGATGCTGATTCACGCAGATTTTCTGCAGTCACGTGAAGAACATGAGCTTATGTTGGCTCCATTTCAAGCTAAGATGGACAACATGAGAAGTGGATCGCTAGTAGCCGCGTCAATGGTGGTTCTCTACTCTCATGAGACCTACCTAAATGACCATTTGGTACAGATCTTAAAGAATGTTGTGCTTCGTTTGGTAAAGCTGATCCAGAAGACCATTGCTGCATCGGAGCAAAACAAAACTACATCCCAACGTCTGGATCGTTTTGTCAATCTCCACACCTTCTTTGCTGGTGTGCTTTGGGAACGACTGAACGAACTACTTATCAATGAAGAAGAGCTGTCGAAGTGCTTAGCAAAGTCGTTTTTGGAGTTTGATCTTGAGTTCACAAGTCAACTTCAAGTACCAGCGCAAGTCGATACATCCGTAGCAACAGCAGATGGACTGAAAACCTTGGCTAACGAGCTGGAATTGTATCTTGACTCCAAGGGATTCCAGAGCACGTCTCTCGATGAAATATACCTCCCATTGACATCATCTTCAGAGAAGACAGATCTTAGCAGGTATGTGCCCCTATTATATATTGCCGACTGCGCGACGATTGCCTATACTGACACGCTTTTACTCTGTAGGGATATGTATCGATTGATAATCAGTGCACAAGTGCCAACACTAAAAATGCGAATCCCTCGTGGGTTTAGTGACGCCAAGCCAACACCTGCAAACGGTGGATACAGTTTTGGCAGCGGCTTATCGAGTGATTTCACCGTTACTGGGGTGTTTGGAAAACTATACTCTAAAGAGGAGTTCCAAAAAGTTGGTGAATTCGAAGCTCGACTCTTTTATTCGATCACATCTCACATGGTAGCACCTCTGCTCCAATCAATTTGCGATGTAAGTCATCTCGCACGTAAAATGCAGGAGTATGTAACCTGCTGCCCTAACGTGTTGGCAAGCAAAACCCACATATTCCACGAACGTACGTCTGACAAACGCGCCAAGCTGGCGAAGTTTATGAAGCGACTGGATATAGCTACTGCATCACTGAAGTCAAGCTTCCAGTGACATACTGGTACTTGTGAACGATGCACGATTATGCCGACCAAACGACAGGGATTGTTTCCATACCAGCTGCAATGCGAAGAGATCAAGGAGTAATGTTTCGTGTTGGGAAGAGAATAATATAAGTATGTTACGTTACTGCTTATGCCATTGACCTCCACTGGAAGTCAGGAGAAATAACTGATCTCTCAAACACTCGTGACACGTCTTCGACGCTGTTTAGGAGCTCTAGCAGCGGCGTCAGGAGGTCCGAATAAGCCACGACACTAGTAAAGCGTCCGACTGCACTATCCCACTCGAAACGTGTCAAGCCATGCATCACAATACGTTGGCCCAACAGTTTGTCTGCTAGCTCACTGCGAACTCCACTGTTTCTGGACAAGTGTGGGAACACGTTGCGTAGTGTTCGCTCCGTAATTGTAACACTGGTTCTTGTCATTGCTGCTAGCGAACCTGAAGTACCTCTGTCCAAGACTTCTAGGTCCACCTCCACATCACTAAACCACATGGAGACGCACTTCCAATTTCTCAATAGTGCTTCGGGTCCCTGTCCAGTGTTAAGCACCACGTCGGAGGTCATCGTCGATCGAAGGAAGTCCAATTGAGTTTGGCTCCGCTTGTGAATAGAGGGACGTCCTCTGCCAGGAGTTTGAATGCCGAGTCGGAACAACTTAAAGTACTCCAGTGCTACATCCCATCCGTTCTGGTGTCTAGGAACAGCTTTCGATGCGGACCTGCGACGTTCCTCAAACTTGTCAAACTCTTCACGTAGCTGTTGAGTCTGTTTCTCTAGGTCGATCATACGTTGGTCCTGTTCCTTCCTGTGCTGAGTCAGCCTCTCCCGGCGAGTCTCCTGTTCAGCAGGTTCTTGTTTATCACTGTTCAAGGACTCCGTGTCCGTCTCTGCCTGACAAGTGGTCGCTTCAGTAGCAACGCATTGAACCTTGTGTCTAGTAAAGCTTGGTGTAGACTCGCGCTTTCGTTTTAGTTCGGTCGTCAACGAAAGCAGTCCGAGCACTGCAACAGCATCTCTCTCAGGTATGATCGAACTAGAATTGCTTGAGTGCGTTCTTTCCACATGACGAGCATGTGTATGATCGTAAGTCGGGGGCTGGCACAGTTCACGAGGTTGACGCCAAGCCTGGCTATAGTTGCTATCGTTGACAAGGGCGTACTTGTCCGATTTGCTGCGTTGTAAGACGCCACCGACAATCTCGTCGCTCAGGAACCGAAGGTTCGGTGGACGGAGAGTGCAGAAGTCCATTTGAGTAGGAATGAAATCACTTGTTCTCTCTTGTCGGGACTGCGAAATGAGAAATGACATTCGGAGTCCAGACAATCTGGATAATGGGAAGGATAGGCAGGTAACATCTGCTGTATTACTGTACGGGACGCCCGCAGAGTATAGGTTCTCATGCTCTCAATGTGATACAACAACAGCCGGACCAATGGGCAAAGCAGATCACTCGAAAGTTCTGATTGTGTTCCGTAGTGGAACTGGTTCTCAGAGACACACGCATAATACACGTGGATGTTGACAATTTAATCGTGTGCAAGCTGCTACATACATGTACAAGATTGGTGGTTGCAAAGCTCAAAACAATTCTTGTACAACGGCACTACAACTCCCCCCATCTACCTACCAAACAGCCAAGGAGCTTTGCAACAAAGTTTACTCCCTTTTCGTCGATGATTCACTCTATGTAAGGAAAGTCAGTTGTATACAATAGCGCCCGAGAAACGCTAGATACATCGGCTGCACTACATACAGGCAGGATTGTGTTCTGCCTCTTAGGCCCCCAGCTCTCTACCCAACAAGAAAAAAACAACTGCCCTGAACTACATGTAACTATCCATCGTGACACGAATCAGCGTATCCCTTCGTAATCACAAAAGGTTGAATATTTGGTGTCACACGTAATGCTCATGTTTTAGTAGTGGGATAGTCGCTTGCAGAAGTTTGAGAGAATTGGCAAATGCATACCGTGAAACCATCACTCAAGGTCGAGTCTGGACGCCCGACCACGATTTAGGGAAGAGGATGCACATGATTTCTCATACAAATTTCATCCTTTTTGTAAAGGACCCCACATCTTGGAGCTCAGGATGAACCCGTCCATTCGTTGGTCGTGATATGTAGAAGGACAAAACGACCGTTGTAGTATGAATTTGTGTGAACGATAAGTTGCCAAACGCATACTCATCAATATAAGTCCTTGCAGCAACCTGCCGTGGCTGAAAGACTTAGTATCAATCTGAGCGTGAAAATTATAAAACAACATTCTCGTATCTGTAGCTTTTACCGGATATCATGGTTGCCTCATAAGTAAGTTTCACTGTCCACTCAATCAATTCTTCAGATCCCAACCGAGAGAGCCGTTTCTGGTTCACTCTGGTTCTGTCACCATCCATCCGGCTCTATGCACGTAAAATTTACCTGTACATATATCCGTCTTTGCCGCTCGAGAGACGCTAACATTTGCAGAGAACTTCGTTTTCACGCTTGTTAAGTACTTCTTCAAGTTTGCACCTATGAAAGTTATCAATGCATACTGCTCTGTCCCCGACCAAAGTAATACTGATTCCCAGTTTGTGAATCCAAGAGTTTCTACCAATAAGATGAAAACTTACTTCTAGAAATAACCAATCAGATGAAGTGTGTAGTCTTCTTTCAAACTTTCCTCGTTTTAAGCGAAAGTATTGACAAGAGTCGAAGGTTTGGTTCGATTGGATGTTGAAACATTTACTTTCTTCAAAGTACTTCCGTTCTAACCATGATTAATCACTACTATTTCCCGCGCAACTCTCCATTGCTTGTATCGGTTTAGAAAGGTTAGAATTTCGGTCCTCCTTTTCTGAAAATGATCACATATACATGTAACTTTCTATAATGCAATTGCCTTCTCCATTATATGGCTGTTGACTTGGCATGTTAACAGCATTTACAATGTCTATCATAACATATTCTTTATATTGTCTAGTAGTTCGACGATTTGGCTGTCGCGTGGAGGAACACCACAGTTAGTCGATATCACACCCTTATTCATAGAATTATACGTGTTAGGTTCATATCCAACGCTCTGCGAATGAAACACACAGCTCTAAGGTGTGCACAAACATCTCAGATTTGGGGGGTGTTTCACTATCTTTCCGGTCTTGTCTTGTCGATCTATCAGAATTTTACCATTTTGCGGCGTGTCTATAGGTTTACCTGTCATCTTCCATGTTTTCTACTCGCTTGCGTGCTTAGGAATCAACGAATTTGCTCAAGCAAACTTCTACATGTCTTCTGGGGCTATCCTTAGATGTTCAACACTAGTACAATGAGAGTGGATTACTAGCTGGCTGGCACATTACCGTTGCAACTTACACATACCTATGCCGTATTATACTTGGATTCAAGATTATCATTATTAAGTTTACTTGGTCATCAACCTCCACTGGAAAGCAGTAGAAATGATAGACTTATCAAATATCCGAGAGACTTCCTCCACGCTACCAACAAGACGCAGCATCGGAGTCAACAAGTCTGACTGAGCAATCACACTACTGACGCGGCGTTGGGCAGCATCCCACTCAAAGCGAGTGAAGCCCCGCATTACGATGCGTTGACCAAGCAGTTTGTCGGATAGCCCGTCGTAGTTCTCATTCTTTTTGCACAGATGAGGAAATACATTGCGTAAAGTTCGCTCCGTGATAGTGATTCTCGTTGTTGTAGCAGCAACCAATGAACCCACAGGCCCCTTTACCACCTCTTCAAGCTCTAATTCGACATCTTGGAACCACATGGAAATACATTTCCAACTCCTGATCATTGCCTCTGAACCTCGACCCGTGTTGAATACTGTATCTGGAGTCATTGCAGCCCGTAGAAACTCAAATTGGCTGCCTGCTGAAGTTTGTGTTTTGGACTGGAGGCCGCTCCGAAAGACACGGAAGTACTCTAGTGCCACATTCCAAATATTTTCTTGGACCTGGTAGATGGCGGAAGCAGAGCGTTTTCGATGTTCGAGTCTTTGAATCTCTGCTCGTAGAAGTCCATTCTCCACTCCCATAGTCTTCATGTGATCATCCTGCTTCTTCCTGTACCGAATCTGTCTTGTTCGTCGGAGTTCTCGTTGGTAGGCCTCTTCCGCAATTACATCTTCATCTTGGGTTTCACTCTTTAAAGACTCCGTGTCTGTCCGTGGTGTTTGCGTTTCAGCACCAACTTGAGAAACTGAGAACTGAGTCATTGAAGAAGAGAAACTCATTGAAGGATCTCCCTTTCTCTTTTCACTCGTTAGTGAGAGCAACCCGTCTACTGCTGCGTCGTCCCGTTGGGGTCTATGACTGAACGAAGAGTTAGGATCGATCTTCTTTGACTGGAGCTCACAGGTAGTCTCAAGGTATCGTGGTCGAAAGTACGGTTGAAGCGGATTGACATCATCGACAACGTTTCTTTTGTGCTGCGAGATGCCACCGGACGGCGCACGGAGAGCACAATTGTGCATGTTCCTCTCGAGACAAGCCACGAACCCTGCTCTCCAGACTTCCAGTTGGGAAATGGGCTTCGAAGTACGGATACCAATCGATAACGGGAAAGATAGGCAAGCCATTGCTGGAGCATCTGCATGTATGCAGTGGTGTTGGCTACAGCTAGTCCGAAGCGAATTTCTTCATAGTCTCAGTGTGATACACGAGCATTCCGCAAACCCAGCTGGGCTGATGCCGATCTAAAGACTTGGCAGATCACTCATGAAGTGCTGGTAGCATTAGGGGCTCAGTATGGTCGTGTTCACCGTCATGACAAAAACGTGGTGGTGTCAAAGCCCAAAGAGCTCGTACATTACGACAGCACAACTCTCCCAGCGTTGTAAACGGAATCGGGATGGAACACATCGACGTCAACAAACACCTCCTTTCTGTATTTGAGACAACAACACGTGGATCTTGTGACAGAAATCCTAAGCAAGAACGATGCGAGAGTGTGTGCTGAGACAAAGGTCTGTGCAGCACCTAGCTTCGATAACCATGAATCTATTCATGTGCTTGTCCGGGAGTTTGTACTCACGAGGGGAGTTGAGATGCAGTGCATGCATGTTCACACGTTTCGGAGATACGACATGAAAAGTTTTTCGCTTTCCACGCAGCCATGTGGTCCATTGCTGGTAATGATGCTAATGATGCAACTTGTACCAGCCACCAGTGCTGGACAGCTGGACAGCTGGACACTCTAGCCTAAAACACGGCGAATTGTAGAACGTTCATATGCTTGTCATCCACACCAAATACAAGTAACATCGTCGTTCGTATCTTGTCGAACTGCCTAGAACAACGGGGAGCGTTATTAGCTCGAACAAACAAGAGTGTGATGTCGTTCTATGCTTGGTAATACCGAATGCACGACGTCTAACCGATCTTGATTGCCAGAACGAAATGGATCAATCCACCTACAATCACACCGTATCCACACGTCGTTCGGTAGATCGATAGATTGCTGGTTTGGGCATTGGAATAGTAGAATTGCAAGCTAAGCAGTCGTTTTCGACATTTCCTTGTCTGATAAACACAACTAGAATGTCTCTGAGAATAGTTCGCACACTTGCTTGATGTGTTGCATCGAAAAAGCGCTTCAATAGCAAGGAAGTTGGTAAAGATGGTAGTAATAGCTTTTCATATCAAGAATTCAAACTTTTTTTATAGAAAATACCGTGCTTGGTGAGCTGTTCCATGGACCATTTCAAACTTGCTTCTCCTTGTCTTCTTCATCTAATTGTGCGTCTCCATTGGAAATCCAAAGAGATTCGGGACAGCTCAAACACGTTGGAAACATCCTCCAAACTACCCAACACGGCTAGCATTGGTGTCAGCATATCTGACTGTGCTGTCAGAGTTGATACCCGTTGAGTGGCTTCATCCAACTTTAAACGTGTCAAACCAGGCATGACGATTCGTTGGCCTACCAGTTGGCGTCCATATCTAGCTTGAATGGTGGTGCTATTCCCACAGAGGTGCGGGAACACGTAACGAAGTGTTTGCTCGCTAATGGTGACGCTAGTTCGTGTAGCAGCGATAACCGAACCTTCCAGGCTCTTGTCCACCTCTTCAAGTTCCATGTGGACGTCCTCAAACCACTGCGACAGATCTTGCCAATTTCGTATCATTGCCTCAACACCTTGTTCGGAGTTGAAAACCATGTCTGGAGACATTGTCGCTCGTATGAAGTCCAACTGGGCATCACTCCAAGATGGTGGAGAGGGAACAGAGGCTTGAGCATAAGTATGGAATCCGTGCTCAAAGAGCCGAAAATACTCCACCACTAGACTCCAAATATTTGATTCTGTTGGAAGCACTGCACATAATGAGTTTCGATGTTCTTGAAGGCCCATGATCTCCACGTGGAGGGTTTTGGTTTCATCTTCAAGACTCAGCATGTAGTTGTGTTTTTTCTTTCTGTATCGGATCTGCCGTTCCCGTCGAAGTGCTCGGATACGTTCTTTCTCAGCGATGATCACTTGGATAGTGGCCGCAGTTGGGGTTTCCAGCATTGAAGGTTCCGAAAATCTTGTGCCCGAGTTGGCGTTGGTATCACCAACATCTTGTTCATCTCGTGGTAAGGAATCGGTTCTGGAAATACCCTCGAATTGCTGTACTCTTCTATCCGGTAACGGGGGGAATTCAGCTGCCCTTCCTTCTCTGTTTCGAGGTGTCATATCTTGTAAGTGCGTGCTCGCCAAGTCACGAGAAAGTGTTTGCTCTGGGCTATCAGACGGAAGAGATCGACCTGAGTGGTGAGTTCTCGTGTTTACAGCCCGCTCAGTGGTCGGGACATAGTGCGAAGGTCTTTTGTTTTCAACGACATCGCCAATGACATCGTCACTTAGGTGTTGGTTGTTGGGAGGACGCAAAAAGGTTTTGTCCATTATGATCTAGATGGCTTCGGTGGAGGGTGTGGTAGTTATCCTCCGTAATGGCAAATAATAAATGTGCAGTATCCAAGGCTCTACTTTTGTCTCAAGACAACGAAGAAAAGCGTCATTTTTGGACCATGCTAGCGGGAAGGAAATAGCAGACGATGGAGTGAAAGAGTCCATGTACCTCCGTGAGCAATATATGAAGAGGAGTGACTGTGTATCTTGCAGTGCAAGGCTTGCAGTCGTGCGTTCTTTCTATTGGAAGGAAGGCCGTGCAGATCGCTCACACGCGGGGAGAACTTCGACTGGAGATGATTGCGGTCCTAGTTTTCCGGCATTTGGAACAAAGAAAATGAAAACCATCACGCTGCAAAGATCCATAGACAAAAAATGCGCTTGAGCAAAGCCCAAAATGCCTCTTGCGTCTCGACTACACGCACGAGTTGCGACTTTCAACAGAAATGGATTCCTAAGTGCTTTTTACAACAGACTGAGCCACAACTTGAGGTGCAGGTTAACCCAAACATGAATGTCAATGGGAGTCCAGCCGGATTGGACAGTCGATTCTTGTTGAAGTCATGAAGCTCACCGATGTTACGATCCATATCATACATTCTCCTGCAGGATGTTAATGATGTGACAACATGAAGCTACCCTGGATCCCTCGGTTGCATGTGTGTTCATTGAGTTTGGTTTTCTTCAATAGAATACCAGTAAGCTGTAAAGTTGATTGCCACTTGCACGTACGAAAACTCGATGTGGGGCATATCAAAGACTAAACGACATTGCTCATGGTGTGCAAGTACTCATGTACTAAGCAAGCAAATCCAGTTGAAAGCATCAACAGGACGTCTGATCATGAGGGGCTTCGGGAGCAGCTTTCACATCTACATCTGTCTTGGTTTGATTGTAGTTCAAAATCTTCGCTCTGAAATCCTTCCGTTCAACAGTCTGTCTGTTTATCGGCCTCACGTCATACCAAAATCGTGCGCGAGGTGGCTTCACCGTTTTATCCACTGTATACCTTAAAACGTTCTGTAAAACGTATTTGAACCACAACACGTCAAAGGACATTAGTTTTCATTTTCGCGTCAAGCACTGTATACGGTTGGTGATTTGTCACACGCGCAATCCGATATGTCTGGTACCGAATCAACACCAGCAAAAAGTAAACGAGGGTCTTGGGTTAGACCCTCTTCACAAGCAGATTCTATTCAAACAAGTGTACCGAGCAACTTATTAAACGGGACCAAGCTGTGTACTGTATTCGGCGATAGGGTGTACACAGTACACAGTGTGTACGCCCTATCGACGAATCTATCAGGTCCTTGCTTTGCATCAGATGACTTGATGTAGTTTCCCGCGTGATTGTGGGACGTACATTGGATTGCAATCGTTGGAATGGACATGTGTCGTGTACAGGACGGGCTCCTCGTCTAGCGACTCCTGCAGAAGTTCTTCGGGAGTCGCTTTGCAGCAGAAGGCGCTGCAAAAACACAGGTCACAGCTACCTGCAGCAGACTTAGCAACAGTTGCCATTTCGTCTTTGAGCAGCCTGGTAGACAACACGTTGTTTCTACAACACTCGTTGATCAAAGAGCGCAAAGTACAGATTCAATGTACATCCGTTAATTGCATACACTTAGCGTTGGCTTCTGTTTACTACTAGCATCCAAATACCGAAATGGTGAACAATATACAGTTCGAAGTGCAGTAACTATTGTACTGTCCAAGGGCTCCAATAGGGTTGGCAAACCAAGAGTCAGAATCTCCTTCCTTAGCTAACAAGCAGCCACATGATGATTACAACACAACAAATTCGATCACATGCATCACTATAAACTTTTATGGGTCTCCAGGTAGACTGCATCACCGCCTTGACTTACGTCGTCTTCATCCGCGCACACAACTTATACAGTTAAACAGGTAGCTGATATATATCGTAGCGATGCTTACAACTTCTTTCTATTAGGACGTACTTAAGTAAAGAAGACAGGAGTGTGTGAGGGTGCACATGTCTTAAGATGCCTATAAGCACTACTGGAGTTGTGTGGCGAGCTTACAAAACTTGTGAACGTTCTGAGGTACGTGCATTAATGACATCTTACGCTCACTGTCACTTAGTCAAGTGTCCAATGTGAAAATTGGTATCTCAAGCATTGTTTTGAGGTTAGTTTCATGTTTGGCCGCCTAATATTAGTGATGAAGCAGACGAAAGAGTGATCGTGCTATTGTTTCTGGTACAAACGTCTATGAACAGCATAATAATCCACTCAATGCAGCGATCGATGAAGCAGTAAACTCGTCCCTTTCATTATCTCAACTGGAACTCTAGGAAAACGAGTGCCTTCTCAAACATATAACTCACGTCGTAGCATCTCCCTTTCATTATCTCAACTGGAACTCTGGGGAAACGAGTGCCTTCTCAAACATACAACTCACGTCCTCTAGGGTACCAAGACGTCGTAGCTTTGGGGTTAGCATGTCTGACTGTGCCACCACAGTTGACATTCGTCTAGACACTGGATCCCAAGTAAATCGCATCGAACCCCGCAAAATGATCCTCTGTCCGTGAAGTTTCTCAACTTTCTCGACTTCTTCACAGCAAAATGCAGTGTGGAGCGTCTGTTTAGTTATGGTTACACTCGTTCTTGTGACAGCCTGAAGAGAGTTCACACCACTCTTGTCTAGACTGTCGAGCTCGAACTCAATGTCTTCGAACCACTGTGAAAGGAGCAGCCAGTTCACGACTATCGCTTTTGGACCGCGTTCTCCGTTGAAAACGACGTCATCGGTCATTCTTGATCGCACGAAATTGTCTTGTGGTTTGAAAGCACAGTACCCGTGGCGGAACAATCGAAAGTACTCCGTTGCAATACTCCAGGCCGATTCTTCTGCAGGGACAACGTCAGCGAGAGAGCGACGTCTCTTTTGAAGCTTCATGATCACTTGACGTAGTTCGTGAGTCTCGACTTCTAGACTATTTGCGTAGTCATCTTTCTTTTTCCGGTATCGAATCTGCCGCTGTCGTCGGAGTTCTCGGATACGCAGCTGTTCCATGAGGATCAGCTTTGTGGTAGCGTTGCTAGAAGTAGGTTGAATAAAGCTGTTGGTGGAAGTTGAGCTGGAAGACTTCGCTTGCTGCCATGTTCTCTTAGGTGGAATCTGTTCGTGTGGTGGTGGTTGGTATTGGTTCAGCTGAATTGTTGGTGAAGGTGCATGTGTTTTTCCGGTCCGTGGATACCAGAGAGGTGGGTGACTCGACCGTGTGGTGCTTTTAGCGATACTACTACCGACAGTATCGCTGAATTGCTGGGTTGGTGCAGGTGTCCATGAGGTTGCTGCAGACGGACGTGATCAGTTGGTGGCGAATTGTGAGATGAAAAGTGTTCAGGACTACGAAACGAACACGGATGGTCAACGTGAGAGAGCGATGGGGGAGACATCTGCTCCCAGTAAGCAGTGATTGTGTGAGTTGTGTGTCAGTCGTTGGCACCCGAGGATACCTGTTATACCAATAACGCTACTAATCCATCGATTCACCTGGAATGTAAAAGTCTGCTTTGCCGTAATGTTAGTACAAGAGCGAGAGACTGACGATGCTGAATGTGCATAAGCGCAGCTAATTACTCGAACCACGACTCTAACGAAGTGAATACATTTCGTACTACCCGATAATTGGGTACTCCTGCTAGGTGAATCTACCCTTTAGCCCTGAAACTTTCAGTGAAAGAACTGCAGCACCGAATATTTTCTCCATCTGACATTCAGCCTTGTGTTTCACCGTGATTATGATGGCTTCGTTGGCTCATGCATGAGGAAAGTGTTCAGCACGGCAGCTCCATCTGGATTAAGCTCGATTGTGCCACATCAACGCAAGGTAATACAGCAGCAAGCTGTCCATTGTATACGGTAGTCCCCTACGACACAGGGATAAAACTGCTCTGAAAGGATTGTTTGACCGCTACGAGTTGAGCGAAGGTCGGCAAAGGCAACGGAGCACAATCTAAACCAACGCGTCGTAGAGATCTGAAATCAAGAGGACAGTTGAGATAGGACAAAGCCTTTGATGCTTGGGTTTACTAATAGGTGCACATTAGTATGGTCCTAGTCAGCGCTGAGCTGTGAGGACCAACTATGGCATGCATCTACATGTTCCAAATTGATCACGTTTGGAACACGCTATGAACATTTTCGCTTGTTGATTTCTACAGTGTTCGTGTCAGTATGGTTCGATTGTGGTGGCTCGGTACAACTCCGTCTTCTGTAATGTAGTAGTAGAGTTCCCTTCGGAGTCAATTTCGTGTCGATGAACAACTATTGATACTTTACTTGAAACTCGTAAATGAATACGCGAGCACACTATAATGCGTAGCTGTAAACTATTTGTAAACAGCGATTGTTTGCAAATGGCGATATATGTGTGTGGTTCACGAGGCATACGGTATCGCAACACGGTAGGGAACCGAAAGTGCCATAGACTCAACGTACGGATACTACAGCCCATCATGGCATGCGCAGATCACTCAGAGACCTGCATCTTTTTCGTGGACAGCTACATTTTAATGAAAAGTAACTAAGGTCAGGTAAGGTACAAATCCGTGAATCCTGCTTCACACTGCCCTAGCAAAGCCCAAATCTGCTC
This sequence comes from Phytophthora litchii, assembly GCA_002812785.1. NCBI lineage: Eukaryota > Oomycota > Peronosporomycetes > Peronosporales > Peronosporaceae > Phytophthora > Phytophthora litchii. The sequence goes on along the minus strand of PCFV01000463.1, from coordinate 9,599 downwards.
CTGGTCCTTGAATCAACCACAATGACACAATCAAGATCGGACTGCTAATCCGTGTATTTCGAAGCTTGCATGCAAAACGGCGTCAGGGTCGAAGAACCAGAACCGGAATCTCTAGTCCGCAGGACCAGAATCTAGCTCCTGCAGTCTGGAGAATCTGGCAGCTTCAAGCTGCACAAGTGCACTGCTGTACTATTGGTAGTTTTTCGAACATGATCAACAGAGCTTCGTGTCGTTCAGCTCTTCATTAGCATTAGATCGTGAAAGTCTGGTTCTATTATCATAAGAATACAACGTCCTGCTTTCCCACATGGGATCTAACTTTCTACACCTGCACCTATCTATTAATTGAGATTCCCTGGCCACGATAAGGCGTGAGAGAGATCAGAGGCTTCTCAAATACTCGTGACACGTCTTCAAAGCTACCAAGTAGACGCAGCATTGGCGTCAACATGTCTGATTCACTGATCACACTCGTCACGCGTCCGTATCCGATATCCCAGTCAAAACGGGTGGAACCGCGCATGACAATTGTCTGGCCTAGAAGTTTGTTGGCTAGTTGTCGCCCAGCTGCATCGCTGTCTTTACCGCATAGATGAGGAAACACACTGACCAAGGTTTTCTCGGTAATAGTGAAGGTCGTTGTTGTCTTGGCCATCAGCGAGTCGACTCTACTCTTCTTCAAACCATCAAGTTCGACCTCAACGTCTTTGAACCACAACGAAAAGTACGTCCAGTTTCTCATGATCGACTCAATTCCACGTCCTGCATTGTACATGACGTCGGGAGCCATCGTCGACCGTAAAAAGTTGAGTTGCACACAAGCGTTTTTGTCTTGAGTGTTGGATGGTTGTTTGGGTAGATCTGAAGCACGAAGACCATAGCGAAAGAGGCGGAAATACTCCACTGCCACGTTCCATAATGTCTTCTCGCTAGGGATTGCAGAGGTGATAGCTCGTCGCCGCTGTTCCAGTTGCAGGATTTCCTGCTGGAGTTGCCGGTTGTCTTCCTCGAGAGTCGACATGTAGTCTTGTTGTTTCTTCCGGTACCGGATCTGTCGCATTCGGCGGATCTCGCGTTGGTGGTTCTGCTGCTCGATGAACCAGTCTTGGGAAGCTACTTCTCTTAGAGCGTCTTCAGCCGATTTCTTGGTATTGTCATCACTAGACACAGCTAGCATCATCAACTTGGAATTAACTGGCGTGTCGGATTCCGATCGTTGTCTCTTCCTGTCCAGGGTCGGGATCGTGGCCGTGTCGTAAAGTCTTGCAGTGTCTTGTGAATATTGGGGTGCAATTGCTTGTGCTTGTTCATTTGATGGATATCTCGACCAACGGGGTTCAACCGTACTTGCGTTGTGATAGCTGCTCGGACGTACACCAGTTGTATCTGATCTACTAATACTTCTGGTACGCTGTACTACACCACTAATCACGGCGTCACTAAGGACTCGACTGGTAGGTGGATGAAGAACACAGGTATCCATAGTAGTCGAGGGCGTGTTCCTGTGCTCTCTAGACTGCGAATCGTGAAATGAGAGTAGAGTACATGTTCACGGTACAAATCGAGCGACATCAATGCGTAAACAGGGTTCTGCGTAAGGACACATCTGAGCGAGTTTCTCTGGTATGATTTGGGAACGAGTGGTTTCTTAGGATTTGAGGCTTCACCAGCTGCATGAAGCGATTTGCTCGATGCACCACGACATCATGTTAAGGTAGTACAGATTCATAGTGCGGTGTACAAATCCGAGACTCATTTGGGAAGCGCTGCAGATCTATGTAATAACGCGGCTGAATACGTGCAGTACCATTCAGCAGATACATGAGCTGGATGGATTCATGTACGGACAAGAATGTTGAGACTAATACTTTGAGGGTTCTTCCTTGAACTTTTACTGTGGACATCTCAACCGTGTATCAGCAGTGCTGTTGTCAGAGTGACTTGTGCATGTGTTCTGCACGAAATAGGATAGTGCCAGCTTGCAGTACCGTTTTCGTTGAGGTTTCCACTGTGACTCACGCGCTGCTACCTTATCGAAAAAGATAGGGCTTTGGCACGGACCTCCAGCATATTTGTCATGTTCGATTGCATCGAGTAGACTACAAATATTCAGACGGATGGTCAATGATAACTACACATGGATGGGTATGCGGGAAGTTGAGGAACTTGCGACACCTACGACTGGTACATGTGGGTTTATGCAGACTTTACCTCATGACAAATCAACCCTCCTCATCCATCGAGCGTGTGCAGCATCTGTTGTCGTCTATCGCTATCTCTCTTTCGTCTAGTGACAAGCCATACGTACTTCCATTTATCTTTTTACTGCAGTGCTATCTTCTCAAATGAACAATGTGCTTCCACCGCCTAACAGCCAGAGTCTCAGTAAAAACATCATTAGAGATGTCACTCTGCGCGCCAAACAAGAGGAAAGCGACTTCATTAAAGGATCCCAAGCGATCGATTCATTGTCGTGTACCACCCAGACGAATGTTGTCACCTCGTCGGTCTCACTAACAGACAAAATCAGACAAAGGCTATCACCAAAGCCTTCACCTCGTATAACCTCCAGCATGTACAAGGTCGTTTCTGACCAACTTCTCTCTGAGGAAAAGCGACAACGAGAGCTTCGTCGAATGCGCCAGATCCGATACAGGAAGAAGAAGGATGCTTATGCTACTAGCCTCGAAGTCGAGACTAGAAAGATTCGGATGGAGATCGAGACGCTGGAACAGCGTCAGCGATCCCTCATGGCCACCATTCCAACAAAGGGAAGTGTTTGGAGCGTTGCAACGGAGTATTTTCGACTCTTTCGCTACGGTCTCACTACTACGACGGGTACTTCAGACTCTTCAATACAACAATTCGACTCTTTCGCTACGGTCTCACTACGACGACGGGTACTTCAGACTCTTCAACACAACAAGACTTTGTGAGAAAAACCATGACTTTAGATGTGATGTTTGACGCAACTTATGGACCAGAAGCAATGTTGAGACGCTGGAAGTGCTTGTCACTGTGGTTTGAGGACGTCGAACTTGAGTTGGATGAAATCAAGAAAACGAGTGCAGATTCGCTTGTTGCTTCGACGACAACAAGTGTCACCATAACGGAACGAACCCTGCGGAATGTCTTTCCACACCTCTTGAGGAACGAGCGACGAGAACTGATCTACAGACTTCTCAACCACCGAATTGTCATGCGTGGCTCGGTGAGGTTTGTGTGGGATTCCGTCTACTGCCGGGTAGCAAGTGTATTCACTCAGTCAGATTTGTTAACTCCGATACTGCGTTTGTTGGGGAGTTTAGAGGACACGTTACTTGTGTTCGAAAAAGCTCTGATTTCTCCTGACTTTCACTGGAGACCAACAACAGCATAATACAACTTGTTCTGGGCTTCATTTTGTAATCAAGAAGCATTCAGCGCTTTAGAAGCACCTGAGAACGGAGAGACAGAACGGTCTTCAAGAAACATGTCGATAAATCGCTAGAAGACTCATCAAGACTCGACAACTTATACGTTGATGGCACCAGCGGAGATCAGGATCATGCTAATCTCCTCTACTGACGACATCTAATTCTTGCCATCCTCTTTCTGATCTAACTGCTAGATTCTAACAGTTAGTATACTACGCTGGGGATGAACACATCGCCCATCAGTTCGTATTCAATCCTGGTGTTTTGAGAGCGAAGTCCAGCGTGATAGACTCAATTTAATAGAGATAGAAGGGAAGTACTTTGTTTGAGGAACGTCATTCTATTTATTAGATCCAACTCGAATTCTCCATGTGAGCCATTTGCTCGTATCCTGCTGCCACACTTCATGCTGCTTGTTTGATTAACTGTTGATTTGGATCAAGGAGTTGTTGGTAAGACAAACTCCGAAATGTGGCGCTCTGTCAGCTCTAGTACACATTTCAGGTTTTTGTCTTCAAGACACTTTCATATTGTGATTGCAGAATGTAGTCTTGTAGCTGCCTCGTCACGCACTAATTTCACTTAGCATGTGTGCACGGGCAACTTCGCTTGGAAAGCAGGCGTAATGAGAGCGTCATCAAACAGTCGTGAGACTGCTTCCAAACTTCCGAGTATCTGCAGCATCGGTGTCAACATATCTGATTGAGCCACGACACTCGATATTTGATCGTTCGCAGCGTTCCGTTTGAAACGTGCTGAGCCACGCATGACAATCGTTTTGCCCAGAAGTTTATCCCCCACTATTCCGTCTTGACTGGTACACATGTGAGGAAATACAACGCGTAATGTTTGTTCGGAGATGGTGATGGTCGTTGCCGTGATCGCAACGAACCATCCTGCTGCAGCCTTGTCGAGGCACTCAAGCTCTATCTCGATAGTTGGGAACCAGAAAGAAATTAGTTTCCAATTCTCTATCACCATTTGAGCCCCGTGAACCTCATTAAAAGCCACATCCACTGCCATGGTTGAATGCAAGAAGTTTGCTTGTGAACTGAGCAGTTCACACTTGCGCATACCATGGCGAAACAACCGAAAGTACTCGGTCACGACGCTCCAAATGTTCTGACTTTTGGGGATGACTACGGATTCTGTGCGGCAACGCTTTTCAAGCATTTCAATCTCTTCTCGGATCTGTTTAGTCTCCTCCTCAAGACTATTAGCGTAGTTCTCTTTCTTCTTCCTGTATCGGATCTGCCTCATTCGACGAAGTTCTCGTTGTCGTTGCTGTTCTGAGAATGTTAGTTCAGCCATTGGGACGTGTTGATCTCCGAGTTTTGCGTGAACGGAGTGCTTATCGCGCAGTGCGAAGTAAGAATTTGGTCGATCGCTGGAATGTTGTAGTTTTCCTCTGTACGTCGCTGATGCATTAGATCGAGTCGTGTCTTGATGTGTCGTCCAACGACTACCCATGATGTTCTCAAGCCCGCAACTACTTGAAGCTTGAAGTTGTTGGCTTAGATTCCATGAAGACTGAGACTTTGTGTCCATAGTTTTGCTGCCAACTTCAGACGTGAAAGATACCGAAGGTCTCGAGCACTGGACAAAGTTACAAGGAGAAGTGTAAACTGGTAAACTACGGTCGGACAGTGTGATGAAGATGGGCGACGGCTGTTTGCACCTTGTGTGCTTGATTCTTTGTGTAATACTACCAGCTGTCTCTTGTAGATTCACGTCGCCAATTGCAATGACATTGTAAACACTATTGTGTCAGACCACACACTTCTTCTATCACCTATTGCTACTAGCAGTTTATTGTATTCTATAGAGATGTTCAGGAACGCACGAAATGTAGGACATGGATGTTCAAAGTTGTAACGTTAACAATCAAACCGAAAAATATCATTCTCGGCGAGAATACTCTACGACGTCGTAGCTACGTTGAGGCAGCTGACTGGCAGTAAGTTTTACAGAGTCTAACGCCTTTCGCCAAAAGAAGTACATCGTGCACAGCTAGCTGTTTTCAACAATGCATCGCAAAATAAGGAACATGCAAATGTACTTATATGGAAACAGTTGCAGCGTTCCATACTGCACCTACACACAGTCGATCGTGAGGTCGACTCGTTCTATTGACAGCGAAGTGCGCTCTGCGCCATCACCCCTGTTGAAATAGATCCTGACTGAAAACTGACTGCTACTACGATGACAATCACGTATAATACAACAATCACTTAACTTACTGGTTCGAGGAAGAGATTCACGTGACTGTGCACCACCGCGTAATTCAGACCCCTCAAATCAACAACACGTGCATGGGACTGTATCTGCAACACCACACCTCTTCATACCCAGTTGGGATAGGATCTCAAGCCTGTAAGATTTGAAAACAAAAACAACTACAAAGAATAGATGAGTGCCGCGTTTTACAGTACAGCCAAGGAATATTGACCAAAGAATGTAGGTACGCTATCAACATGAAAAATAAACATCGAGACTCACATCTGTGTATTTGGACCCGTACGCGGTTGAGTTATGGATGCAGATACGTTATATTCTGAGTACGTCGACGTACGCTACATCGTGTGTCTGGGTTTTCTTCTTTAATATATGCAACATGCAATCTGCAACAGCGATAGGCTGAATAACGTCAGCAACTTGTAGTATGGAGATATCTGTGCTGTTTGTGAATTCGATTTTGTTCCTCAAATTCGACGGCCCGTTTAGAAGAATGACGCAGGATGTTTGTTGTGCTGTAGTGGAGGATGTTCTTCCGAGTGTTGTGCATCTGCTCGAAGTTTGCATCTTGCTTGGGTCTGGGTTTCGCTACGGTCATTCAAGTTAGCATTGCGAAGTACTGGAATACTTTGACTGAACCCGAGTCTGTGTGGAAATGTCGTTGAGTTCAGGCATAGATTGAACTAGGTCTGAATCGAACCAAGGGAGGACTGATGAGATGTACTCGTCGCGCTCAAATTCGCCCCAGTCGGATTTCGAGATCTGCTTCCCTTGGGTTTCTCGACAGAATCGTTATCGGCCATGACTCCCACTCGATGATCTCAGTGACCGACGACGCGAATCCAAGACTAACATAACTGTCATGGATCTGCGATGGCTGTCGCGCTCACTCATAGAGTAACAAAGAAGTCAAATTGGGCAATGTCTATCGGCCCTAATCGTAGAGAAGCCCCAATCTAGTTACATTCTTGGTGCCAAAGCTAGTTTCTCCAATAGATGTACACGTACATAGCCCATATCGACCTCGAAATATTATAATCGATGTCTTTAAGGACTATTCGGTTGTTATCTAGGGCACTCACACATGCGTCTCGGACTTTACAAGCCAAATCGAACCTCGTATCGATACAGGAGGTTGCTTTCCTGTTTATCGATCTTTGAAGATTGACACCCAAACCAATGCTAAATAATTTCTGGTAGGTAGTTCTATGCTCTTGTTATTTTCAATGCCATACAGCTCTGCTTGCTAGGGAATGCTGTACTGCCACCAGCTACGATAGCTAAAGTCCAATTACAGCTATACTGTATATATTCAGCACTCCAAAACATCACGTGTATGCTTGAATGCTTTATGCTTTTCTGGTATTAGTCTAGGAAACGCCTCCAGCGATGAATAGGTACAATACCAATACTTCTTTGATAACATGCCCTACATCTCGGATCTAATGTAACTTTATGAGCTTGAGTTTGTTTTCAGTCTACAATGAAAGTCTGGTGTAATGAGAGCTTTGTCAAACACTCGCGACACATCCTCCAACGTCCCAAGCACGCGCAACATCGGTGTAAGCATATCCGAATGGTCCTGAATACTCTGTATGCGGCAGTAAGCGCTATCCCACTCGAAATATGTTGGCCCACGCATGACGATCGTTTGATCCACAAGTTTTTCTCCCAACGGTGACACCACTTGTCCACGCCCGTCAGTACGGCATAAATGGGGAAACAGATTGACAAGCGTGTGCTTGGAGAATGTGACTGTGGTGACCGTGGTTGCGATAATAGATCTGTTTGCATCCTTTTCCATTCCATCGAGTTGCATGTCGATGCTTGCGAAGCAGTTCGATATGCTGAACCAGGACTTCATTATCGCCTCTATTCCCCGTTCACCATTGAACACTACATCTGATGTCATTGACGTAAGTACGAAGTCCCTTTGAGCGCATGTCTGAGTTTCTAGTGACGAAGAGGGCCGTGCTGTCGTCAACAATTCCCTCAAACCGAAACGAAAGAGTCGAAAGTACTCGACTACTGTGCTCCAAGCGTTCTCGTTTGCTGGAATTGTTGCAGATACAGAGCGGCGACGTCGTTCGAGCTGTTGAATCTCGTCGCGTAGTTGCTTGTTCTCTTCGTCAAGGCGGTTAGCATAGTCATCTTTCTTTTTCCTATATCGGATCTGCCTCATACGCCGCATCTCCCGTGTACGTCGTCGTTCTGCGAGGACTAGCTCAGCTATGACTCTAGCTTGGTCCTTATTTGTTGTGGGTTTCATTTTTATTGTGCTCCGTTCGATCACCATAGCATCTGAAGCTACGTGCGACGTCGAACACGAACCCGAGAGGTCCATAGACTGTTGATGATGAATCCTTGGTGCTAATGTGGTTGCTGGGTCATTCTGATGAGGCCCCCGACGTCGAGCTGAAGATTTCATTGGAGGTGTTGCATGAAAATCTGGTTGTTGTAGTGCTGGTTGATACACCATAGGATTGCCATTATCCATGCTCATGTCGTCGCCATAGGAATGTCGAGAGAACTTGGATCGTAGCATGACATTGCCGATCACGTCGGTGCTAAGTAGCCGGTTATTGGGTGGCTGGAGAACACAATTTTCCATTGAACAACTAGACCCTTTTAGCTCTGAAGACTGTGGTGCCAAAGGAGAAATGGAATATTGCATGCCAACAAAGTCGGAGCCTTGCTCTGTCAGAGTGACACGAAGAATTGGACAATTGGTGGGGGCTGCATCGGACGACAGCTGCTGTTCGCAATCCGTGATGGTGTAGCACTGAATACCTGACACAGACGAAGGCATAAATTCTTCAGCGATTGCGTATGTTGATTAACTTGAGGAATGTAACATTGAGTCAGTGACGATGTATCGTGCTGGGCTGGCAAAGCTCGAAGTATATCTCGGACTCAACGATTGTCCACACCGTCCAACATGACCTTTCCAGACTGCCTGCTGAACATTAGATAATGTCATCATAACTGAACAATTCGAGCAGTTCACGCCAGCACAGCTGTTGAAGGAGGCGGCATCACATCCTACTATGCGTTCGTGTCTGCAACAAAGCCTCTGTGAGGAAACAGTCTGAAAGAGGTTCGTAAACGGCGATTACGAGTTGGAGAAGCATGGCAAAGCTTTAGCTGCAGGCAATCCAAGGGTTGCGTTGGTGTGTGGCTTATATTGATTCATACATACATGTATAAGCAATGACTGTGGTCCATTATGACCCTCTTTGCTGAAGAAGAAGACATCGCTTTGAGTACGTTATAAAATGCCACTATTGAAGAAGTGACACTATAGACTTCCAGAGTACCTACTGAGTATCAGTTACTGTTATCACAACCGAGCAGTTCACACCAACACAGCTGTTGTAGGAGACAGCACCACATCCTACTATGCGTTCGTGTCTGCAACAGAGCCTCTTTGAGGAAACAGTCTGAAGAGGTTCGTAAACGGCGATTACGAGTTGGCAAAATTTCAATTCCAGGTTGGGTTGGTGCGTGAAGCTCAATGGCTTTTCTTGATTAATGCATACATGAGCACGTCGGACTGTCCGACGAGTTCCGATAGACTACGGGTTTGCATTGCGTGTGGCCCAAATACAAATTATCTAGAGATATGAACGACAGCATTGGTTCGTAAAACTTGATTGCGTGGATTTGATTGTCCTTGTTATCGAAATTCACACACTGGTGAGTATGTACTGTATTCCGTCAGTATTGTGCATCATGGGTGGTTTTCCTGCTTTGAGGAAATGTTCGAGTAAGGTAGATTTCAAACTTGTGATGCAAGTGTTGTTGTCTACCCATATCGCTGGAAGTGTATATCACTACGTGTATCTAGTATACGCACATTTACGTGTTTCGCAGTTGATGTTGAGATGAAAACCTTGTGCATGATGAATGTACGTAGATATTAATAACGGATTTTCCCGATTACAAGCC